>JAVXUP010002976.1:0-94465 GCA_033070095.1 Escallonia herrerae | reverse complement strand
TCAAGACATATGACCGGCAACATATCTCTTTTCACCTCAATTGATCTTATAGAAGGAGGAAAAGTGACCTTTGGTGACAATGCACAAGGAAAAATCAAAGGTAAAGGAACTATAGGTAAGGAACCACATTCAATTGAGAATGTGTTATATGTTGAAGGTTTGAAGCATAATTTGCTAAGTATTAGTCAATTTAGTGATAAAGGTTTTAGAGTAATCTTTGAGGCTTCTCATTGCACTATACAATCCTTGAAGAATAATGAAACTATTTTGGTAGGAAATAGAGATGACAATGTTTACTCTATTAAATTGAATGATCTAGCTAACCAAGATGTCAAGTGTCTTAGTGCTATTAGTGAGACATCTTGGCTTTGGCATCGAAGACTTGGACACATGCATATGGAGCATTTGAAGGATATTTCAAGCAAAGAACTTGTGAGGGGACTCCCGAAGATCAAGTTTGAGAAAGACAAAGTATGTGATGCTTGTCAAATGGGTAAGCAAAAGAAAGTCTCTCACAAACCGAAGAAAATGGTATCTACTTCTAGACCCTTGCAATTACTTCATATGGATTTATTTGGACCAATCCCTACTACTAGTCTTGGTGGTAAATCATATTGTTTTGTTATTGTTGATGACTATTCTCGCTATACTTGGACTTTCTTTTTGGCCACCAAAGATGAATCTCTAAATGTGTTCACTTCATTTGCAAAACGTATTCAAAATCAAAAAGGATATTTGATATCCAACATTCGAAGTGATCATGGTAGAGAATTTGAAAATTCAAAAATAGGAGCCTTGTGTGATGACTTTGGGATATCACATAATTTTTCGGCTCCTAGAACTCCTCAACAAAATGGTGTTGCCGAAAGAAAGAATAGGTCTTTGCAAGAAGCGGCAAGAACAATGCTTAACGAATATGGTTTACCTAAGTACTTTTGGGCGGAGGCGGTCAATTGTGCTTGTTTTGTTCTCAATAGAGTTATCTTGCGAAAATTTTTGTTAAAAACCCCTTATGAGCTTTTTAATGATAAGAAACCTAAGGTGAGCTTTTTTAGAGTCTTTGGTTGCAAATGCTTTATTTTAAATACTAAGGATCACCTTAGTAAATTTGATTCCAAAACATTTGAGGGTATTTTTCTTGGCTACTCTAATAATAGTATGGCATATAGAGTCTATAACAAAAGTACTTTGGTTGTTGAAGAATCCATTAATGTTACTTTTGATGAGACTAATCCTTTTCTTCGGAGGACTAACATTGTTAATGTAGATGATGTGGATATTGACATGAGAACTTTGGATATAAGTGAAACAATACAAGACAACCACAAAGAAATTATTCAAGAAGAACAACAATCAAGCTCTCAAGAGGAAGACAAGGAAGCAAGAAATGATGTTTCAAACTCGGACTACTCTCAAGAATTACCAAAAGATTGGACTTACAAAAAGGATCATCCAAGCGATCAAATCTTAGGTAATCCTTCGAGTGGGGTAAGAACTCGACACTCTCTTCAACAACATGTTAATTTAGCATTTCTTTCCCAAATTGAACCGAAGAACTTCTCCGAAGCTCTACATCATGAATCTTGGATGCTTGCTATGCAAGAAGAGCTAGTTCAATTTGAAAGAAATCAAGTTTGGACCCTTGTGCCTAAACCTCAAAACTATAGGATTATAGGCACAAAATGGGTATTTAGAAACAAACTTGATGAATCCGGAATCGTGGTTAGAAACAAGGCTAGATTAGTGGCCCAAGGTTATAACCAAGAGGAAGGAATTGATTTTGATGAAACTTATGCACCGGTAGCTAGACTTGAATCTATTAGAATGCTTTTAGCTTTTGCTTGCTATAGAGATTTTAAACTCTTTCAAATGGATGTCAAGAGTGCTTTTCTAAATGGTTTTATTTCGGAGGAGGTTTATGTGGCTCAACCTCCCGGCTTTGAGCATGAAAAATTTCCAAACCATGTTTTCAAGCTTAGCAAAGCTCTTTATGGTTTAAAACAAGCTCCTAGAGCTTGGTATGAAAGGCTAAGTAGTTTTCTTTTAGAAAATGGTTTTTCAAGAGGAAAACTTGACACCACTTTGTTTATCAAATCTAAGGGCAAGGACTTATTGTTGGTGCAAATTTATGTTGATGACATTATATTTGGTGCTACTAATGGATCCTTGTGCGAAGAGTTTGCTTCTTGTATGAGTAAGGAGTTTGAAATGAGCATGATGGGAGAACTCACCTTCTTCCTTGGATTGCAAATCAAACAAAGCGAGGATGGAATCTTTATCAACCAAGCCAAATACACCAAAGAGCTACTCAAGAGATTCGACATGGAAGCATCAAATGCTTTTGACACTCCAATGAGCTCTTCATTAAAGCTTGATAAAGATGAAAAGGGTAAGGATGTTGATATTAAACGCTATCGAGGTATGATCGGATCACTTCTCTACCTTACCGCAAGTAGACCCGACATAATGTTTAGTGTTTGTTTATGTGCTAGATTTCAAGCTTGTCCTAAGGAATCTCATTTAGTTGCCGTAAAGAGAATCCTTAGATATCTTAAGGGCACTCACGATTTAGGGTTATGGTTTCCTAGAAACACATCATTTTTTGACCTAGTTGGTTACTCCGACGCCGATTTTGCCGGTTGTAAAACCGAGCGAAAAAGTACTAGTGGTGGTTGCCAATTCCTAGGACATTCTCTTGTTTCCTGGAGTTCCAAAAAGCAAAACTCGGTTGCACTCTCTACCACCGAAGCCGAATATATGGCGGTTGGTGCTTGTTGTGCACAAATTCTTTGGATGAAACAAACCCTTTTGGATTTTGGACTCAAGTATGATCACATACCTATCCTATGCGACAACACTAGTGCCATTGATTTGAGCAAAAATTCCATCCAACATTCACGCACTAAGCACATAGAAATCAAACACCATTTTATCCGTGATCATGTGCAAAAGGGTGATATTGTTCTAGATTTCGTGGACACAAATCACCAACTAGCGGACATCTTCACTAAACCATTAGATGCAAAGAGGTTTACCGCTCTTAGAAGAGAACTTGGCATATCTTCACCTATGTGACTAGGTTATTTTTGTGCTAGTTACATGCTTGAGCATTATCTCATATGCTTATAGCATGCTTTGGTTAATTTTTCCTTTCCAGACATCGTTGGTTTTATTGATATCTATCCATCTTAAAAATAAAAAAAATATATTTGCACACTTTTATTGCTATATACATATGTATAATCTGTTTTTTAGACTGATTGACTTTGTGCATTGAAGTCGACTGCATTGGTCAATACAGTCGACTGCATTGGGAATGCAGTCGACTGCATTACGGGGGAAGGGCATAAATCGTGCCCAGATCTCTTCTTCTGCAGAATCTCTCTCTACTCCTTCTCTCTTCGAAAAAAAGGCTCTCATCTCTCCTTGGACTCAATTCTCCTCCGTTTGGCTTGAAATTGGTACGTAAATCCTCCCAAATCTCATTCTACTTCATGATTTACATACTTTCTCTAATCCATTTCATCTACATTGTTCATAATCGGTTGAAATTCGAATTGCTCTCCATAGATTATTTCTTCAGATCTACTTCAACTTAGCATGCTTCTATATGATTTAATGCTTGATTCATCTTTAGGGATGCTTATTACATGATTCTACATAGTTTAATTACTTGCATTCATGCAAAATTTGAATTTCCCCAATTTTCATAAACTAGGGTTCTTCATTTGTCAAAATTTCTTCAAATTGTTTATGCAATTGCTTGTTTCATCATTTGATTCATGCTTAGTTATGTCTATTACTCGATTGTACGTGGTTAATTTCATTCAATTTGTCCAAAATTGAATTTTTCCCAAAATTGCATAAATTAGGGTTTATCTTAAAAAAAAAAAAAAAATTTCATTTTTTTTTTATTTTTTATTTTTTTTTTTACATTTATTATTTCTCTGTTTAGATTATTTCAAGTATGGCAAGAGAGAAACGTGCACGTGCCAGTTCATCTCGCTCACGAGCTGCACCCGAGCCCGAGCCCGAGCCCGAACCTATCGCGGTCGAGTTTGATCAAAATCGATATCGGAACCGCGAGGCTGCCGATCGCTTTTCTGCACAACTCTCTTCACCTTTGACTCCAGGTTTGCGACTGGATACTCCATTCCTTTTTAACATAGGTGTACTTAGATGCCTTCAGGATTGTTATCTAGATCGCCTCACCGATAGGAACACTATTCTATATTATCCTGATGCAATCCGCTTATTTTATGCGAATTTGACTTGGAACATTTCCTCTGAGTCATGTACCCTCACCTCCTATGTTTTTGGACGCCGCATTTCATTCTCACAATCACGTCTAGCCACTCTTCTAGACCTCCCCGATAGTGGCTTCTCTTTCTCGTTAGACATGATCCCTGTCGCTGGTCAGTCACATTGGTTTGACCGACCTTTTTCTATTGAGGAACAGCTTCGACACACACTTCATTGTCGACAGGTTCGGGTTGCGAGCAAACCCAGCCTACGTGACCTACCTCCTCTCTCTCGTCTGTTCCATCATATCATCGCTCATAACGTCATTCCTCGAACTGGCGGTCTTTCACTCGTCTCTTACTTAGACGTTCAGCTCTTGACCTTCTTTCGCTCAGGCACACCGCTTAACCTCCCTCGTCTCATCATGTTAAACATGATTAGGAGTGCCTCACATCCTGCCTTAGCTATACCTTATGGCCTCCTACTCACTCACATTCTTGCTGCCTTTGACATACCTCTTCTGGGTGAGTATATTGAGGTTACTAGGCACATCGTACTAGACTGCTCTACTCTTCGTAGGAAGGGCCTTTTAGATGATCGTAACCGTTTATTACCTGAGCCTGAATTGGAAAATGTCATTGTTGATGCTGATGATGATGATGATGATGAGGCTGATGATGATGGTGATGATGATGATGCTGATGGTGATGATGATGCTGCTGATGCTGATGATGATGCTGGGGGAGATGCCGGTGATGGTTTTGATCGTGATCCACCTCCGTTGATCATTCCGAGTACACATGAGGCAGGCACTTCTTCCGGTCCTTCTACTTCCGGATATGAAGCGATCCTCACACGCTTAGATATGATGCAACAGCATATGCATACCGGTTTCAGTCGGATGGATCTTGCTCACAGCCAGCTCAGTCGACGCCTTTCACGCATGGAGGATCATTGTGGGATTCAGTGTCCCGAGGAGGACATCTTTCATCCCCCTCCTCCATCATCGGGTCCTTAGGCATTAGGACATGCTTTATGTCTTTTTATTTATGCTTATCAAACTCAATTATGTATCTCAAAAACTTATCATGGATCCTACTCTTAGTATTGCATTAGCGCTCTTAATTCACGCTTATCTTCCTGCCGCTGGTTTAAAATTTATGTGCTATTTTCATACATGTGCTTGGTACACCTTTTGATGGTTATTCAAGTATTTATTTTTGTTGTTGTTTAAATGCCCTTGTTGGCTATATTGATTATCCATGGATGGATACATAAGTTGATCACTTTCACACACACCCTTGATCTTTTTTAATGATGTCAAAAGGGGGAGAAAATATTGTTGAATATTGTTGATTCATGTGGATTTGATATATGAGCCCTATATTGCTTAAGATAGGGGGAGCCTTTTATGATTTGAATCATGCTTCTTTGCGTTCATTATCTTATATATCTCATATTATTTGAATCAATGTTTGTCATCATCAAAAAGGGGGAGATTGTTAACCCTACGGTTATTTAACCTAGGATTATATTTGATTTTGATGATAACTAACATTGATGATTATGCTGTCTAACATGCATTGAGTTGATGAAGCAATAGGAACAATCTCACACTCATGCAAATGGAAAATTAGACGAGCAAATCATTTAAAGACTCTCAACGGAACGCATCAAAGAAGGATTTCGTCGATTGAACTTTACTATGCTTTATTTCCTTCTTTGTAAACTAGACGTAGAGAGATGATCGTTACGATGACTGTATACCTAGAATTTGCCCATAGGTTTCCCTTGCATGCATAAAAGTTTTTCATTCTTTAAAAACTAAGAAACTGCATTTTCTGGAATGCAGTCGACTGCATTGGATTGCAGTCGACTGCAACTTGGGCAGTGAGGTATTACAGTCGACTGCATTGGAATGCAGTCGACTGCAATACTTCCAGTAGCCTATTACAGTCGACTGCATTGGGATTACAGTCGACTGCAAGTTGGAAATTTGAATTTCCAACGGCTACTTTGGGAATACAGTCGACTGCAATGGGACATTGCAGTCGACTGCAATAGCCGTTTGGCGCATTTAATGCACCACCTAACTCCAAACGGTCATATTCTTTCCCACCTCTATAAATACTCATCTTGGGCATAGTTTTGATTCATCAATTGCATTCAAAGCTCTCTTATCCTTCATATTCTCAAAGATCAAAGCAATTGTTCAAATCTCTCTTGTTTCATTGATTTCTCATCCTTTTCAAGAGAGTATTTATTGTGAGCTTACATTTGAGAGATATACACTTTCATAAGTCATCATACACTCATCTCTCTTGTTCTAGTGCTTAAAGTTGTACTCATCTACTTCTTGAGAGTGAAATCTTGTACACATTTCTTCATTGAAAGGTTCTTGTATCAAAGCTTGGGGTTGTCAAGCTTTGGAGCTTTGGGTTTGTCAAAGCTTGTTCTTGATGTGGGCATAGCATCAAGGGATTGTAAGAGGTTCGATCTTGACCCGTAAGGAAGATCATACTAGTGGATTCTAGGGCCTTTCAAGGGACTTCCTTGAAGGGGTGGACGTAGGCTTGTGGGTATATCAAGCCGAACCATTTAATTCTCCTTGTCAAGTATCTCTAAACCCTTCTCTCTTTACATTATCGTCTTACATTTGTGTTGAGATTGGTTGTTTGCTTATTTGAGTTATTGAGATTGAGGTTTGTTGTTTGTTAATTTTTAAAGTAGTCTTAAAACCCTATTCACCCCCCCTCTAGGGTTGTTTTATTGGTTTCAAATATATTTCAAGGTGATGCCAAAGTGACAAGCATCAAGACCCAATCTTTAAGGAGGAAATTGGAGGATCTCAAGATGAAGGACTTCGAAAGTATGAAGGATTTCTTTTCCAGAACGATGGAGGTAGTCAATCAGATGAGAATTGCAAAATTACAGATCATAAAGTTATAGAAAAAGTTCTTATTAGCTTGCCTAAAAAATATGAATATGCTGTTGGTGCAGTTGATAAAGCAAAATATCTAAGTACCTTGTCCATACAAGAACTAATGGGCTCTTTGCTTGCACATGAGCAAAGAAAAACATGTTAAAAGTGTGTTTCCGTCAAAAGTGAATTTGAGGTCGCAGAGAAAGTTTGAAGAAGTGTGTGAGTCCGTATTAAGTTATAATATTATACTATAGGCTGTGTTCTAATGATTCGATTGTTCTGTTTAGGGTAAAGCTAAAGACTTTCCAATTATGATAATCTAACTACGGATCCATGTAAGGGAATATAACTAAACCCTGGGTAAGGACTTTTGTCCGAACCCTTATTTTGATAACTCGTACTCGTAAGTACTCATTTGATCTACTTATGGCTAATTCCGAACTCTCAATTGTGTACTGATCAACATGTCCCAATGTTGAACCTGAATCGATTATTTGAAAATCTTGTGATGCTTGCCTGTATTGCATGCTGAGAAAATTTGATAATTGTTTGTATTCTTTCTTTCAAATTGTTGTGCCTAAATCCGATAACTATTTGCAATCGTTTTGCTTTTTATTTGTGATTTTCTTCTGGAATTCAAAATAATGACTTATTTCGGTATGTTATGGTTATTGAAATCCGATCTAATTTTGATAAATTGAGCTTATGTTAATGCTCATTGATATTATTGATTTTTCTGTGTTAACCTGGGTATCCGTTCTGTAGGGAGGTGGTATAAGGCTGGTTTGAATCCTGCATGAAACACAGGCTAGTACCCAATGGGACTAGTAATTATTATGGTACAACATGCATGTGTACACTTCCAACGTGGCATCATAACTGCCCAGGATCAACGTTGATTTTTGACTTTATCTGCACCATATGTACCATGACCGTTGTGAAAAAGACTGAGAAAAGAACTATCTCAAATGGTTTGTGCTTGCTTGAAATCCTTCCCAAAATTCCTTCTGAACTCGTTTTGGAATCCTTTGGAAAAGCTTCATTTTATTTTGAAATGATGGCTTTGACTATGATCTTTTATGATCGTTTTGGAACCCGTCGTGATTGTTATTATTTATTTTGGTATCTATTTATGATGAATTTTGATCATTTTGGAAACCATTGAGCTATTCAGATCGTTTCAAATATTCGAAAATCATTGTCAGTCGGATTCTTTGGAATTGTTTTGTTATTCTTTTGGTAGTCCTTGTGCGACTTTACTGAGCTCTCAAAAGCTCACCCTTCGTTTGATTCCTTTTTGCAAGTAATGGTCAGCTATAGAATGCTTGGGAATGAATTTAGAGTCTGAGTGAGATTTCGATGAGCCCATCACCACTGTATGGTAAGACCCGGTACTGTTGGTTTGTTCTTAGGAATTTGAATTGCGAAGGACCTAAGCGGTAATAATGTAAGCTATGCAGTTTGTAATCTGGTATTTTGAGAAATCTGGGTTGATGCTGAATTAGATGATTCAGAATATGTGTTAGTGAACAGATTCATGTGATTCGGTAGGTTAACATTCTGGGAGTTTAGGGCAGTGGAGCTCCTGATTTCTGGGGAAGTTAAAAAAGGCAATGTTACTATAGAAACTAAAGAAGGGACAAAGTTTATTCGTAATTTTCTTTTAGTCCCTGATCTACAACAGAGTTTGTTGAGTGTTGGCAACTTGTAGAAAATGGCTATTTTGTTCACTTTGAGGAAGCTGATCACTGTGAAATATGTGATAATTCAATAGGTGATCATTTGATTACAAATATAAAAATGGAGAAGAATAGAAGCTATCCAGTGGAATTCCAGTATGCAGGAATTGTTGCACTTAAACACGTAGTTGAAGAAAATATTTGGCTTTGGCATATGAGATTCTGCCATCTCAATTTCAATGGCCTAAAGTTATTGCAAAGGAAGAATACGGTGAGAGGATTGCCAGAAATTTGAGGAGAAGATTTTATATATGAAGGGTACATTATGGGAAAGCAATACCAAATCCCATTCATAAAGGCAAGCACTTGAAGAGCTAAGGCCCCTTTGGAGTTGCTCCACATGGACATTGTGGCAAAATGAAATCCATCTCTCAGCCAAATTCAGTCCTGCCTTCTTTTTGTCGATGACTATTCAAGAATGACATGGGTCTAATTTTTGAAGGAGAAACCTGAAGCATTTACAATCTTCAAGAGATTCAAAGCTCTTGTTGAGAAGCAAAGTGACTGTGATATTAAACTTATATGGAGTGATAGAGTAGGTGACTATACCTCTAATCGATTTGAAACTTTTTGCCAGGATGAAGGCATTTGGAAGCAATAGACAACAGGCTACCGTCCACAGCAAAAATGGTGTTGCTTAAAAGAAGAGCCAAACAATAGTGGGGACGGCCAGATCAATGCCGCTAAAATTTTGGGCGAAAGCAGTTCATACTGCAATTTAAATTCTCAACAGGTGTCCTATAAGTCGCTTTAGAATTTTTGGCATCTTATGTTTTACTCTTATTCCTGGAGAAAAGGCATAAGTTTGAGAAGAAAAGTGAAACATTTTTTTTTTTTGGCTATTCTGACGAGTCTAAAGCTTACAAATTGTTTAAGTTGGAGACTGAGAAATTAATTATAAGCAGAGATGTGATTTTTAATGAAAAGACTCCTTGGAACTGGAAAGAAGGAAAAGTGCAGGTTGTGCCTCTTATATTCTTGAAGAGGATCATGAAAATGATCCACCACTACTACTAGAAGAAAACCAAGCTGACATGTTTCCGTAACAATCACCTGGGAGCACAAACTCTTCTTTTTCAGTGCCATCATCACCGGAGTCTCTACCAAGGAGAATAAGGAGCCTAGCAGAGATCTATGAACCTTGTAATTATGTCATTTTAGAGCCACGGTCTTTTGAAGAAGCAAAAAATCAAGTAGTTTGAAAAAAGGCAATGTAAGAAGAGATAAAGATGATCGAGAAAAATCAAATATGGGAGCTAATCAAGCGACCCAAAGATAGAGATATTATTGGTGTCAAGTGGATCTACAAGAAAAAGCTTAATCCATTTGCTTTGGCTGCACAAAAGAAATGGTTTCTTTATCAACTTGAAGTAATGAAAATATATATGTTGAGCAGCCACAAGGATTCTATTAAGGGGGAGTGATAAAAAAAATTAATGCATTTTCTAGATACATGTACTTTAGGATGTTCATGCATTGAATATGTTCATGTACTTTAGGATTCTACATACTTTTATGACTGTTGATGTTCTCTAAAATATGACGATGAACTCACCTATAAATAGGTAACTATACATGTTGTCAAGGATATCAAGCCAATAAACAATAAGAAGTTCCTAGTTTTTCTAGTCAAATGCTTGTGTTTTTTGAGCAGTGATGTAGCATTTCTACACAAATATCCCAGTTATCCAAACACTTTTATCAAATATTGGATGTAAGTGTGCATTTCGTCAATACTATGTCCTTGATTGGGGTTATCCCCTAATGTTAAGGACATAGCTGGAACAAGGCCTATATTCAAACAAGTGAAGAATCAGGGAACAACTGGATTCTACTACGTGTCAAAAGAAGTAAGAAGGAACCATAAAAAGAAAAAGAAAAGAGTCAGCTCAAGTGTCGAGGTAACTGTTACATATTGTTTGCACCACAAAATAGACTACAGTTCTTAGAATTAAGTACAGCCACAAATGACAACACCAGTGAAGAAAGTTTTGGGATGCATCACAAACAAAAAATTGGAAGAAGTACATAAATCATATTAGAACTGCAGACCAGCTTCAGCCTTTGAAAAGGGAAATGATAGAACAAATAGCCTGTATAAGAGTAAGTGCGAGCAGTATGATAGCTGCCACAGTGGAAGCAATCATCCATGGTGTACTGCAATAATCGCGCTTGAACGTTGCCTTCCATTCGTGCCAAGGAACATCATAGTACTCGTTCAGGTCTACTGAAACATGGTGAAAATAGTAGTCACTCCACAGCGTAACATTCGTGCCAAGGTTGTCAAAGAGAGCTGCCACAGCAGAGTTGTCAGTCAACTCGCTCTCTATAACTCCATTCTTAGTGAGTAAATCCACATCTCTAGAACTGTCTGTAAGCTCATCCATGAAGTAAACGTAACCTATCACATAGCTATCAAATGGATACTGGCAATGCTCAAGGGCAACCAGGTTTCTCAGTACAAATTTGGTGCCGTCATCCACTCGAATAACTGGAACTTCCAACACTCCTTTCGAATACTTGATGTCAAGTAAGCAATCACTTGAGTGCTTCTTATAAAATCTATTCCTGCTTTCTTTAGTTCTGCTGCTAAGATCAAGATACGTTCTTAAGACAATATCTCACTATAGTCAAAGTGTTCAGTCTCTAGCTGACTCTATGGCCATTCTCTAGCTTACTCTATAGCTATAGCATTCACAAATAGTATCATTGTAAATAAATAGGGTGTAATCTACATATGATGTGTACAAGAGAAATGATAACCTTTTCTTCATTCTAACATGGTATCAGAGCCACTTTGATCCATTTCTACTCTCTGTTTTCGCAGCACTGTAACCATCCGTTGGTTACAATCATAGGCTCGTCGTTGACATCGACTTGCTATTCACGACGCTAATTGCCGGAGTCACAGATATCCGCCGTTGCCGTTTCCTTCGGGAAATCATCGCGTCACCATCTCAGACAGCCACCACGCTCGTCATCACAATAGCTGTCGCAACGGCTGCTATAAGCCGTTGCCGTCAACGACTGGATCGCCGTCATACAAGCCGACGCCGTTCAGATCTGAACGGCTGCTACACAAGTCGCCGTCGCCGGTTAGCCAAATCCACGCCGTCGTTGCTGGTCAGCTGGTCCAGTTGCCACCCGCACCGCCATCTGTAGATCTTCACACCGGTTAGCCAAGTTTACTGTCGCTGGTCCGCCTCCCTCATATCCGAACGGTCACCGCTCGGTCAATCAAGTATTGTACACGAGAGTCTGATTTTGCTTTCCAACGATCATTTACTATATATATTTATATATTGAAAAAAATTGTCTGCCCTTATTCCTCAAAATGATGTTTCTCAACTGATAACATCATTCGACCCAATTACCCACATTTGGCTCAAGCCATGCGTAGCTTTCTGAAAGGTCGTAAACTTTGGCTTTTCATCTCAGGAGACAGAACAAAGCCATTACAACGCAAAGATATTTCAGCATCTTCTTTAGAATCTGGTTCGATATCCACACTTTCGGAATCAGATGAAGATTTTGCTAACCGTCTGGAAGATTGGGATAGTATCAATCACCGCATTATCACTTGGTTTTCTAACACTTCTATTGCTTCCATCAACATGCAGTTTGGTTGTTTGGACACAGCTAAAGAGGCATGGGATACATTGGCCCAAAGATAAACTTCGACTGATCTTGCCAATCAGTATCAGATCTTAAGCAAACTACATGATTTACACCAAGATTCCGAACAATCAATTGATGATTTTCATTCTCATATGAGTTATTTGTGGGACCAGCTTGCATTATCTGAACCAAAATGGGAATGCAACAAGGATGCTAACAAATTTAGTATCCATCGTGATAATATGCATCTTATTCAATTCTTAATGGCCCTCAGACAAGAATTTGAATCCAATCAGGCTTCTATCTTGCATAGACGTCCTCTGCCATCCTTGGAGATTGCTCTTGCTGAGTTAATCTCAGAGGAAACTCGTTTTATGACCCTGAAATCTCATCATTCCAACATGTTCACTGCAACCACCTCTCGGCATCCTGGCATGCTTACCGCTGCTACCTCGCAGCATCTTGACGTACACTTTGTTTTCAGCTCACAACTTCCTAACAATCAGACTGCTTCATTTTCTCAGCCATCTCATTTCTCAAACCAAAGGAGAAAGAAAGGACCATGCACCTTCTGTGGGGGACCACAGCATCTTTATCGAGATTGTAGAAAACGAAAGGCCATGCACTATGGAAAGTCTTCATTTGGAACTGCTGCAGTGGCCACACCTCAGACTTCCACTATTTTTACCGTCGATTTGGAGGCATTACTTAGCCAGGTTTTATCCCGACCTAGTGCTTCTGCAATGTCTGTCACGCAAGGTACTACTTCCAGCTGGTTTATTGACTCTGCTTGTTGTAACCATATGACTTCAGATTCTTCACAATTTTCCTCCAAGTCTATTTCATATGCTCCTCTAATTCACACTGCAAATGGATTACAATGAATATTAGTCACATAGGATCTATTTCGACGTCAACTTTATCCATTGCAGATGCCTTCCTTGTTCCATCACTTGCTTTGAATCTTCTATCAGTAGAGCAATTGTGTGAATTAGGACTTGAATTACACTTTTCTAACAAAGGTTGTACTATACAGGATCCGCGGACTGGTCAACAGGTTAGGATAGGCCGTATAGTTGGATGTCTTTTTGAGCTTTCATTTCTTCGTATTCCCACCAGTTTAGTTGCTGCTGCTACTTTGAAATCTTCTTTTTTTTACAACTTTGGCACTCATGCCTTGGTCATGCCTCACTATCTAGAATAAAAACTTTAATTTCGGATGGCCAATTAGGATCTGTTACTACCGAGTCTTTTAATTGTATGCCTTGTCAACTTGGTAAACAACGTGCATTACCATTCAATAATAGTGACTCACTTTCCTCTGTTCCTTTTCACTTACTTCATTCAGATGTTTAGGGCCCTGTCCCTACACCTACAAAAGGGGGATCTCGTTACTTTGTGATTTTTGTGGATGACCACTCTTGGTATACTTGGCTTTACCTATTTGAACGTCGATCAGAACTCGTTAGTATCTTTCAAAACTTTGTCAACATGATCAAAATGCAATTTTCTCGTACCATTAAAGTTTTTCGATCTGACAATGCTATGGAATACACAAGTACACCTTTTCTTAACATTCTTAAGGAAAATGGCACTCTTCCCCATAGATCATGTCCCGGCACCTCACAACAAAATGGTCGGGCTGAACGGAAGCACCTTCATATTTTAAATATCGTTAGAACTCTCCTCATCTCTGCTTCTATTCCTGAACCATTCTGGGGTGAAGTGACTTTAACCGCAGTTTATACTATTATCGGATTCCTTCTCTAGTTACCAACTTTCAATCCCCTTATGAGCGATTACATAAAGTGACCCCTAACTACAATCTTCTTAAAGTTTTTGGGTGTGCCTATTTTGTTCTTCTTCAGCCCCATGAATACACAAAACTACAACCATGTTCTCGATTGTGTTCTTTTCTAGGTTATGGCATTGAGCACAAAGGTTACCGTTGTTATGACCCTCTTGCAAGACACTTACACGTCTCTCATCATGTGATATTTTGGGAAAATAAAATGTTTACTAGCTTGTTAACTTGGCTCATGGAAAGTCAGTTATAGGGAGCAAATGGATTTATAAAATTAAGACTCAAGCCAATGGGTCAGTTGAACGATTCGCCTTGTTGCTAGGGGATTTACTCAGGAGTATGGTATCGACTATGAAGAAACTTTTGCTCATGTTACTCGTTTGACTTCTGTTAGATCACTTCTCGCTATTTCAGCTGCTCGAAAATGGAAGCTTTTCCAAATGGATGTAAAAAAAAAAAATGCCTTTCTACATGGTGATTTGACTGAAAAAGTATATATGCTACCCCTTCCTGGCTATGATCATTCTCTCAATCAAGTATGTCGTTTACGTCGTGCTCTCTATGGACTCAAACAAGCTCCTCGAGCATGGTTTTCCAAGTTTAGTTCTACCATCTCCAAGCTTGGTTTTGTTTCAAGTCTTGATGATTCTGCTCTTTTTACAAAGAAATCAGATGATGGCATTACCTCACTTCTTCTTTAAGTTGATGATACGATCATAACTAGTGATGATATTAAAAGTATACAAGATCTCAAAGTCTTCCTTCACCACCAATTTGAAATGAAAGACCTTGGACCTCTTAGCTACTTCTTGGGTTTAAATGTATCCATTGGTTCGAGTGGCTACCATCTCTCACAGTCCAAGTATGCATCTGAAATACTATCATGGGCCGGCTTGACTGATAGTAAGATAGAATCTTCACCTCTTGATGCAAATGTCAAACTTCATGTCTCAGATGGAGAACTTCTTCGAAATGCTACCCTTTACTGCCAACTTGTTGGTAGTCTTGTTTATTTGACGGTCACACGACCTGATATAGCATATGCCGTCCACTTAGTGAGTCAACTCATGGCAGCTCCACGATCTACACACTATTCTACTGTTCTCCGGATACTCAAATACGTGAAAGGTACCGTGTTTCAAGGTCTCCAATTCTCCTATAATTCTCCCTTAGATTTGCATGCCTTTAGTGATGCTGATTGGGCTGGTGATCCTACTGAGCGACGTTTAACTACTGGTTATTGTGTTTTTCTTGGGACTTCACTTATCTCATGCCACAGTAAGAAACAGCCTACAGTTTCTTGATCGAGTACAGAATCTGAGTATCGAGCACTGGCCGATACCATTTCAGAATTGATTTGGCTCTGATGGCTCCTCTAGGACATGGGTGTAAATCACCATACTGCCATTCCTGTTTACTGTGACAATCGAAGTGCTATTGAAATTGTCCATAATGATGTATTTCATGAGCGTACTAAACATATTGAAATTGATTGTCACTTTGTACGAAATCATCTTCAACACGGCACTATCCATCTTCAGTCGGTTTCATATGCTGAGCAAACAGCTGATATCTTCACCAAAACATATCTTCCTAGACGCTTCGTTGATCTTGTTTCCGAACTCAAGTTAGGAGTAATCTTATCATAACCACCATGAGTTTGAAGGGGGGTGTTAAGATCAAGATATGTTCTTCAGACAATATCTCACTATAGTCAAAGTGTTCAGTCTTTAGCCGACTCTATGGCCATTCTCTAGCTTACTCTACAGCCATGGCACCTGTCTCTAGCTTACTCTATAGTTATAGCATTCACACATAGTATGATTGTATATAAATAGGGTGTAATCTACAGATAATATACACAAGAGAAATGATTACCTTTTCTTTATTCTAACATGCTGCACTGCGTATACGAATATATGATTCTGCCTCCGTTGGTGATTGTGGCCTTGGAGTTGAAGGTAGGTGACATGTCCTTAGCAAATCAAGAAAATGCTTCGGTTTCGAATCTTGATATATGTTTTCCACTACATTGCAACAAATTTTGCCCAAGTTCTAGGCAGGCACTAGATGAGAAAAGTAGATCATACTAAGCTCGAGGAATTTGTTATCCTTGAATGCTATGTTGTATAGGTCATCAAGAAGAAAGAATAGGATCTGATTTTCAATATTACGTCAGATATCAACTGAGGGCTAGACAAATAATCAGGTTGCTTAGGGATACGGCCGTGCTCAGTGGCCCTCCATATGGCCTCAATGACGAAACAACTATCGAGGAGAAGTATTTTCACGAATTCATCATCAGTAAGCTCAAGTTCTTCCACGTAACAACTTCTAGCTGTGTCTCTATACTCCTTTATCACACTAATACGAGTCTCCAAACTCAACCCTGTTCGATTAACAAATGTTTGCAAGTATCTCAGTTTATGCTTTTCCATTTTTTGCAACTCTTTTTTCCCATGATGAAGAGGTCCAAGTGATACGAGCTGAGGCGTGTACATTTTTTTCATTTATTGTGCGTAGTGCAGTAGGAGTTCTATGGATTGAAGAATCGTTGGGTATTGGATGCAAGGTATTGATCATTTCTCGAATGGAAGTTGCCAATGGAGCATAAGGATCTTCAATGTCATCCGAAATGTGTCCCTTTCCTTATCTTGCATTACTTGACGTGGCCATTTTATGGTCTCTGTTTTGCCTCTCTATTTACTGTTGAAGTTAAAAGGAAGAAGAAGATGGAATTAGCACAATGCCTTCTTCATTATTTTCCCTCCAAAAGCAGAGTTTTGGTGGCACTTATTAAGTCTTGCCAATATCTAATTTGCGTATTGACTAATCATATTAGCAACAACTTTTGCCACTAAAATGAAGATTATTTCGCAACTTTGTCCACCGCATAAAGACTTGCTTATAGACGTGAACACATGTCTCCACTTGCAAAAAGCACTCAAAACAATATAAAAAGAAGGACGAAAGGGGCTTTATTTGCAGATCGATAGGCACAAGAACTTCTTCATAGTGCATGAAACAAGCAAATTAAAAGCTACGTTAGTACTGTTGCTGAATGGAACTGAAATGAAGAGGGGACTTATGGATTGGGGTGCGTGAGACGCGCACATACAGTTATTGTCAAAGTAATGCAGGGAGCTGTGAGCCCAGGTCAGATAAAAAATCAGATTGAACGCACGAGACACTAATTGTGACAATTAGGCAAATATTAGAATAGAACATTTCATAGAAAGTTTCTGGGAAACCAATTCAAACAGCTCAAAAAGTAAAAAAATGACATTAAAAGTAACAGAAGTATAGCAGTAAGATCGAAAACAAGAATGTTATATTTGGAACAGACACGAGCACCCACAACTGTAGACAGGTTCAGGTATGTAATCCTCTAACATATGACAAGAAAAACATATAACAGAAGGAAGCAAAATTGAAAGTCGAGTTTAGAAGACGAAACCTTGTAAGGAATGTGAGATAGTAGATGGTCTGAAAGGCTCAAGTATGACGATTCTCAGCTTGCATCGTCAACGGGCAAAGTCTCCTTTTTCCTGCTCATCCTTTCGGGATATAAGGGTCTGTTTGGTTGGGTTTTAGTTTTCAGTTTTCAGTTTTTTTTTTCAATTTTATAAACAAGGAGAAAAAAACACGTTTGGCACACAGTTTTCGTTTTTTTTTTTTCCTTCAGTTTTGAAAACAGTATTATTTTTTAAAACTCCCATTTAGGAATTTTGAATTTTTAGTTTT
Organism: Escallonia herrerae; assembly: GCA_033070095.1. Classification (NCBI taxonomy): domain Eukaryota; kingdom Viridiplantae; phylum Streptophyta; class Magnoliopsida; order Escalloniales; family Escalloniaceae; genus Escallonia; species Escallonia herrerae. The sequence continues at coordinate 76,395 of JAVXUP010002976.1, read as the reverse complement.
GGTTTTTATTTTTAAACCATCACCACCACCCTTCTCTCATCGCCACAGTCACCGCCCACCGCCACTGCCAGCCGCCGGCCACCGCAGCCCTGTCGGTCTGCCACTACCTACCACCGGCCACCGCCGACGACCGTCAGCCATCCCCAGCGACCGTCCCCACCGCCACCAACCACCGCCGGTCACCAACAGGCACCGCTGGCGATCACCACTAACCGGCCACCCGCCAGCCACCGCTACACCCCACCACCACCACTGCAAACTACTACCAAAGAAAAAATTCAAAATAAAAATTGGATAATCAAACACAAAAAAAGGGCTCAAAATAAAAACTGGGTAATCAAACATCTAAAAGAAAAACTCAAAATAAAAATTAAACACTCATTTGTTTGTGTAAAAAAATAAAAATTAAATTGGTTTTAATTTTTATTTTTTTGAAAACAGAAAACCATAACTGGAAGTGATTTCAAACGCTACTTAAGTAATTGGCAACGTTAAATTAATGTCCCATAGGCAATAAAAATAGAAGGTCCACAACCAAAAATGAACCCCCAAGTGCCTTGACTAGGTCAAAACCAGCTCTAAAAATTTAGCGAAGTTGAGAAAGCATCTCTCGTGACCCCTTCCTCTCTTGGTGTTCGGTTTATGGTTCTCTCAAAGTAGGGGCTAAGCAGAAAAACTTACTTAAAAGTAAACATGCGCGTGGGCTAATATGGGACAATTATGTCTGGATTTAAGCTCTTAAAATGTGTACAACTAGTTCAACAACAAAAAAGGAAAATCGAAAATAAAAATTGTCACACAAAAAAATTTGCACATTAGGTTTGGCCTCTTACCTACGTTTACAGGGAGACATCAGGATTGTTGCACAATAAAGTAGAGAAGTTATAAGAAAAGTTTCACTCAATCCCTCATACCTAATTCTTGAACACCCCAAACTCATTTTATTATTTTCTCTCAGAGGATAAAATAAACAACTTCTTCGCCGCACTCACACCCAACAACCCACATTTCGAGTGACTATTGATTAACAAATTTAGGTACAATGATTTCCGAACGAATACCATATTTCTCACTGCTTAAGCCTTAAGCCTTGATCCCACCAATAATCCCATGCACCCATTCACATTTCCTCTTCCCTTTCCCTATTAAACTCATAGTACACGCACACACACATGTACACACCTGATGAATACACAGCACACGCTGTTTATACACCCAAACAGAATACGCGTACACAAGTACACACACAACACATGTACACATACACAAGTTATCTACATACAGCATGCTTCACACACACACAAAACTCAAACGGTGTACTGCACGTCAATGTTTGGTCTCATAGACATGGACCAAGAATCTCACCTCAGGATAAATATTATTGTGGAAGTAAGGGCGACAATGTGCAACTGTACTGTGCATCAACACTTCGTCTTGTTGACAAGGACCCGAACTCTAACTTTTTCTTGTTAGATATGGGGCACATCAATTGTAACACCCAGTCCATGGTCCCACTGCGGGGTTTTGACTCCCTCAAAAGAGCTAGTTAAGCATGTACTTCTATATTCATATGCATTCTATATTCATATACAGGGTCTTATAAGGCGAGTCACAAATTATATCACATTCAATGTGCACTACAAGAAAACAGGCTTTTAGCGACGGGGAAATCCGTCGCTAAAAGCCCAAAATCCGTCGCTAAAAGAATTAGCGACGGATTCACCGTCGCTAAAAATCCCTCGTATAAAAGCCCGTCACTAATAGTTTAGCGACGGAATGTTTTAAATCCGTCGCTAAATATGTCATTTTTACCGACGGATTTATTTTAATTAGCGACGGATATTCCGTCGCGAATTATATTCTTTAGCGACGGATTTATATTTTTGAGACGGAATATTCCGTCACTAAATAACTGATTGTAGGAATACTTTAGCGACGGAATTAATCCGTCGCCAAAAGTCAATTTTTTTTTTGAAATTTTTTTTATTTTTCAATTACCCAAACCTGTAATACAATTTTCAAATCTCAACAACAACGCGCAATAATCAATACAGAAAGAAATATATATAATCAATTATAAAAAAAATTTATAATAAAAAAAATTCATATATGTACAAGCCGGGAACCGGATATAGCCGGTTAGGAGAGGGGAGAAGAGTACAAGGCGGGCACGGGGGGGGGGGGGGAAGCTAGGAACGGGCACGGGAAGGGGCTCATCAGGGGTTCCCGAGTCCCGGATCTGGATCCTGCTGATCCGGGGCCGGGGCGGCCTGTCCAGCAGTGCCCTGCTCCCTGATCATCCGGCACACCACTGTAGCAATGCGCTGGATCTCCTCGTCGTCCAACTGAGGCCGAGGAGCCGGTGTCTGTGGAGGGGCAGCAGGGGGTGAGGACGCTCCTATCACGGCACGAGCAGTCGTGCTAGGCAGGCCGCGTATGCGGCCTTTCGGCCGATTCACGACCTCCGGCGTATCCAGCCATCGCTTCAACCCCCCAGTACTCGCAGCCGTACTAGTGGACGCTGATGGCTGTCCGGACTGCTGCTCGGACCCCCTTAGCTGTTCATACGAGGCCTGCAAAAATAGTGGTTTAACGATATGTTAGGGCATTAATTAACGAAACAGACATTGAGGATAGAAAGAAAAAACATTAACTTAAATAAATTGACTCACATCGATCCGCCGGGCAATATCTGAAATATAGTCGCCCGCCCGGTGCGTCTCGTCCTTGTCCTTCTTCCGCACGTGCGTCTGATTATACGTCAGAGCTACGACCTCATCGTCCTCCAGATCCGGGTGCTCGACCGCGTTCTTGTGTCGGACGATGTCGTGTGGCACCGACCCCCCCGTGTGCGTCGGATCTTTGTTCTGTCTGTTCTCAGTCCCGCTCTTACTCTTGGCGTCCCAACCTGGATCCGTAGCCCACCGATCTATCATCTCCCCCCATACACGGTGAGATATCCAATGTGGGGGATATCTCGCCATGTCCGTCATCGGGGCACCCGCGGGCAGCGCCTTCTTCGCCCGGTCCCGTGCATCGTGGAGCCATCGGCGGTAATTCTTGCCGATGTAGGCAAAGAAAGCCTGCTGCCCCAGTACCTGCTGCTGAGGCGTGTCAAACGTGAACCCCTCCTGTAAGGCATTCAATAACACAAATTAACAACATAAAACAAACTGTAATTTAACATTTACTAACGCTGAAAAAAATACTTCACCGTACCAGCCACTCCTCCCATAGGGCCTCCCTCGCAGCGGCATCCCAGTCCTTCCAGTACAGGCGTGGCTCGAAGAATCGGCCCTTCACAAGAACGCCGATCTTCGTCCTCGCAATATTCTCCAGGATCCTGCCAAAGAAGTAATTAAATTAATTAATACAGTTCAAATATAAATTAACACCCCAAAATTTTAAACATAAGGCATGGGGTGATATTTTTAGTACTTACAGGCCCTCCTGCGTGAGCGTAACTCTCTGTTTACGCTGGGGGTCGATGCGTACCCCGCGTGTCGGACCACGGCCTCGTCGAGATCCTACAAAACACAGACATTAATACAGTTCAAATATAAGGCTAGCGAAAATGTACGAAACACCGTTATCAACTATACCTGAGGTAGAACCCACGGAAGATGGAGAATGCACGCGCGTGTGGGATGAATCTGCGTCGGGTTGGGGCGACGGCTCGAGCTGGGGCTGGGGCGACGGCTGGGGTTGGGGCGACGGCGATGGCTAGGGCGACGGTGATGGTGACAGCTGGGGCTGGGCCCCCGATGGCTGTCCGCGATCACTCTGTGCCTCGTCATCAGTAGGCAATGACGAGGTGGGACTAACCGGGGAGGAAGCAGCTCGGCGTCCAGCCCGGCCACGAATAGCCCGTATCCTATCCATATCTGACTTCATATAGATTATATACAAAGACATTAACACGTGAAAAAACAATAATTTAGGCATAAATCATCATCGGCACTATTTAGTCCTAATTAAGGTTTAATTGTGCCGAGTAGTGATGATTAGTCCTAATTAGGGCTAATTAGGCTTAATTGGGTTATGTTAGGGCTAATTAATGTTAATGAGGGATAGTTTCGGATAATTATAGCTGACTAGGGTTGATTATGGCTAATTAGAGTTATGTAGTCCTAATTAGGGTTTAATTGTGCCGAGTAGTGCTGATTAGTCCTAATTAGGGCTAATTAGGCTTAATTGGGTTATGTTAGGGCTAATTAATATTAATGAGGGCTAGTTTCGGATAATTATAGCTAATTAGGGTTGATTAGGACTAATTAGGATTATTTAGTCCTAATTAGGGTTTTGATGGTGCCGAGTAGTGTTGATTAGTCCTAACTAGCGCTAATTAGGCGTAATTGGGTTATGTTAGTGCACATTATGACTAATTAGGCTAACTACAATCAATATGTGCATAATTGGGTTCATTTGGGGTAATTACAGCTAATTTGAATTTCATCAGGTTCTTAGGGTTAATTAAAACTAATTAGGCTCGTTGGAGCTAATTAGGGTTAATTGATTTACTAAAATATTGTTAATCAGGACTAATTAGGGGTAATTATAGCCAGCGTTGGAGCCACGATTAGATTCCAGGGGGTGCATGCTAAAAATGTCACATTAACCTAACTAACCTAAATTTAATGCACATTCAACAACCTCAATTCCGACACCTCATATAGGGTGTCGATATGGTGTCCGATACGTGTCTGATAGCTCCGGACACGTGTCCGACACATACCGACACGTGTCTGACGCCTTTGGACACGTGTCTGAAGCCTCCGGACACGTGTTCGATGCCCACCGACACGCACCTCCAGACACATCGGCATACGTTAATTTGTTTTTTAAATGTCAGACACCGTCAATCAGACATGCTGTCCGTGTCTGTGCTAACTAACAGGTATCTCAATTCAATTGGGTCCCATCCTCCATCAACAACCTCAATTCTCAATAATCAAATGCTCAATGCAATAAAAATTAACAAAAACCACACATTCAATCCAATTGGGTCCCATCCTCCGTCAATAATCTCAATATCTCAAATGCTCAATGCACAATTAACAATCTAAAATCATCAATTAATAATCGCAATTACTTCAAATGCACAGCTAATAACCTAAAATCATCAATCAATAATCACAATTCTAAAACGCACAATTAACAACCTAAAATTATCAAACAAATGATCAATGTTCAAATGGGAAAAAAATGTTCAAAATTCACATATCCGATGCGCTTGAATTATTTCAATTTAGGGTTCGATTGTATTAAGGCATTCAATTTAGGGTTCAATTTAGGGTTCAATTACTTCAATTTAGGGTTCAATTAGGGGGTTCTATTGATTCAAATTAGGGTTCAATTAGTTCAATTTAGGGTTCGGTTGGATTAGGGCATTCAATTTAGGGTTCAATTAGGGTTCGGTTAGATTGGGGCAATCAATTTAGGGTTTAATTAGGGGTTCAATTAGTTCAAATTAGGGTTCGATTCAATTAGGGCATTCAATTTATGGTTCAATTACTTCAATTTAGGGTTCAATTAGGGGGTTCTATTGATTCAATTTAGGGTTCAGTTGATTTGAGGCATTCAATTTAGGGTTCAATTATGGTTCGGTTGGATTGGGGCAATCAATTTAGGGTTTAATTAGGGGTTCAATTAGTTTAATTTAGGGTTCGATTCAATTAGGGCATTCAATTTAGGATTCAATTACTTCAATTTAGGGTTCAATTAGGGGGCTCTATTGATTCAATTTAGGGTTCAGTTGATTTGAGGCATTCAATTTAGGGTTCAATTAGGGTTCGGTTAGATTGGGGCAATCAATTTAGGGTTTAATTAGGGGTTCAATTAGTTTAATTTAGGGTTCGATTCAATTAGGGCATTCAATTTAGGATTTACTTAGGGTTCAATTATGGTTCAATTACTTCAATTTAGTGGTCGGTTGAATTGAATAAACAATACAGAGGCTTTCTTATCCTGATGTCATGCAATGGCCCATAATCTATGACCTTTCAGCGTCACCATGATCTAATTTAGGGCAATTGACAAATTAACAAAAAATTGAACCTAAATTGACATACAAATCTAAATAATTCAGATAATTTAGGGCATGTAACCTAAATTGAAGACAAATTAACAAAAAAATTCAGATAATTTAGGGCAATTGACATACAAATCTCGAGGTGGGTACGACGGCGCCGACGTTGGTGGTGCAGCGACAGTGGTGGGTTTCCTTGCGCGGCGACAGTGGAGGGCTTTGTGGCACGACCGGAGTGCAAGGCTTGGTGGCGCTGCGTCGGGTGGGGGACGGGAGTGTCGCCGGAGCTGGGTCGCCGTAGAGAAGGGTCGCCGGAGGTGAGAACGGCGGTGGGTGGGAGATGAATTTCAGAGAGAGAACGGGGAGAGAGAAAGAAACCAGATCTGTATTTAAATGGAGGATCTTTAGCGACGGAATAACACCGTCGCTAAAACTCCGTCGGTGAATGTCTTATTATAAAGACTTTTGTGACGGAATTTTTAGCGACGGTTTTATTCCGTCGTTTAAATAATTTTAAAAAAAACTCAAAATTACTAATTTTATAAAAAATATTTAGTGACGGTAATCCCGTCTCTAAAAGTCCGTCATTAAAACTCCGTTGCAAAATACGTTTACCGACGGTGTATTCCGTCGGTAATAGTATTTTGCAACGGAGTTTTAACGACGGTATATTCCGTCGCTTAAAGACATGTTTAGCGACGGAATACCTTCCGTCGCTAAAACTCCGTAGCAAAATACATATTTTCTTGTGGTGGTGGGATATCACAATCTCCCTCCTTATGCTGTGACATTCTCACTAAGGCTCGACCCCACATAGCTCATAATCTTCCTTCCTAGCCAATGTAGGATATACTCAGCTCACCCTTTGTTGCCCCAACCATCCTTTTAATATGTGATATACCTGGGCTTGCCTTCGATTTTTCTAGCCATCGTCAACCCGACTTGATATCCTAGCCTAAGCTTTCAAAAGTTGGCTCAGATACCATTTGTAATGACCCAGTTCACGACCCAACATAGGGTCTTGCCTCCCTCAAAAGAACTAGCCAAGTAGGTACTTCTAAGTTCATAGGCAAGGTCTTATTAGGGCAATCATAAATTATTTGACATTCGACATGGGATATCATAACAACTGATTAAGAAAATCAAATTGCTCAATATGTTCAATCGTAAACAATCTCACGAACCACTGATGGCCAAACCATCCCACTTCATTTCAATATTTTGTCAAGACATTAGAAATCCAAAAATCCAGTTAACTTTGTACTAATTAAGCATCTCAGATCCAAATTTCATAACAAAAGTTTACATGCTTGTCCAGCTTTTATGAGAAATAGGCCACTAAAAGCATTTTGGCAAACGTTTCTTTCTTCTAGGCAAAAATAGATATACGTCACTAAAAATAGTTCATTACTGATAAGTAGTGTTTTCTCGAAAATAGGTAATGCATACGTTGTATATGAAAACACTATATGGTTCGAAAGGTCACATTAACGTCGCGAATTTCCTTGATATCAAATCTGACGTGGTGATCACGTTGTTACATCTCGTTAAAAGAACCATCAAAACCATTGTTTTCTTCTCCATAATCCTAGCTTTGCTATATCTCAAAAGTATCATCAATATTACACAGTAATCCTGTTGGACATCTCTTCAAACAACTCAAACGCTTCATTCAACTGTCGAACCTTTACACACTTGTCCAATATCGTTTTCTAACTCACCATGTTCTCTTTTGGGCATTTTATCAAACTGTTGGTGAGCTTCCCACAACTCACCCGTTTTCACTTACCCACCAAGCATCACATTCCAAGAAACAATTTCTCTCCTCTCCATCACCATAGAAAACCCATAAAAAGGTAAAAATAACGTTATTATTACTACTTGTTTTGTTATGACAATCGACATACAAGTATGAGCTTTAGCAGTTGTTGCTCCCATTTGCATCGCACGGGACTAATACTAGCTTACTTGTATTTGGCGACGTAAGTGTTGAAAGAAAAAGTTAACCTTCCATGCGACAACTACAAGAAATAAAAATGTATGAAAAAGGAAAGACATCATTCATTTTAAAAAAATTATTCTGGAAAAGATAGTACACAAAAAAAAAATCCAATCAGCTAGTGAAGATGTCATTTACCATTCCGCACATACCTCCACCACCACCATAGTTGAGCTCTGCATTATTTCTCGTGCGATTTGAGCAAGAAGACGACGCTTCCTCGTGAACTGTCCACAGTGTATAATTGCTCATAAATCCCCTTATTGTCAAATGTTCTCTCACAATTTCATGCGTGCAGAACATACTATTAAGGCAATCTCTACAGGTACATAATATCTCTGTTAAGTTGTTGCCACATTTGCAAATGCAAAATCCAAAACCATGTCGACGCCAGCACAACAAATATCATCCATTTCTTGTCCATATTATCTTTCTTGTTCAAACAAAACCAAAGGAGAAACGTAAACAAAAATAAAAGAAACATTAATTCAAAAATATCACCATGGTCATAGACTATCCAGTGAACAAATTAAAACCATCAAAGGAAAATATCCCATTAAAGTACCGACGAAAGCACACCAAATAAATTACCATAGGCCTGAAATCAGATTAACAAAGAAGGAAGAAACAAGTATCAAAGACAAAAAAATTGTCTAATTACAATGCGTGCCATTTTGTGGATGAAACATGTTTTAGAAATAAGTAAGAAACAAGTTTTAAGTAAGAAACAAGTTTCGGGGTCAATTGAACTAAGGTATGAAACAATGGAAGTACATTATGTTCCTTTCCATTTACTTTTCAAGATTTGAGAGTATAAATCTTAGGTAGCCTGTTAGGGAAACCACTATCAAGTTCAAGACAAAATCAAACACCTCATTATTTAATGATAAGGCCATAACCAAGTGATACGTAAATAAAAATTGTAAGAAACTAGAGATAAAGTAACAACAAACTCAGAAGCACAAACCAGCAGCGGCGATGTAATGCCATTGCTAGTATTCTATATGCACATCAATTGATGAAGGTCAAAGAAAATTAAACAAGGTTTTGTGCGTGCATGTGTGCGTGAGACAAAAAGATAGAAGGTGAAAATTTAAATTATAAAAAGGTTGATTTTAGGAAGGTTGATTTTGTTTGTATGCTCTGGTGCATGTGAATTTGTGTGTGCAAATGGTGTGTTTGTCTGGTGCTTATGTGTGTGCGTCTGGTGTGCGCGCATGAGCATGTGAGTGCGAGTGTGTGTGTGTGTTTTTTTTTTCAGAGAGACGAAGCTTGTCACCAGATTTTTTCAATTTGAACGCCCCTTTGTTCCTTAAGGTTTTTTGTCTTTCAGAAGCTCCACTAACTCATAAGTGTTATTCTTGTGCAAGGATCTCATCTCTTCTTGCATGTGCTTTAACCATTTGGCTTTGTTTACATGAGATTGTGCTTTAAGAAAAGAAGTCGCTTCGTCATCTACTATTTCCAAAACATATTGTGAACTTGGATACCTTGTCGATGCCCTATGCTATATGGATGATGTTTTGACTTAAGGTTCTGCCACTACCGGTGGAGCGGTTAGCTTACCCTGCTTGACAGCTTCATCATCATGCATATCATCATAGTCAGCTAGAATCGACTCATCTTCTGCATCAGCTTCATCTTCTAAAGCACCTCAACCATATGTGAAATTATCTTATTGCGAAGAGATCGGCATAAACCTTGTAACTCCTTCTGCCATGACTTTTGAATTGACAAATTTTGAGTCTGTCACGATCTCGTTCTCGTCGAACACCACACCTTGCTTCTGATAATTTTCTTTATCTTTGGATTGTAAAGCCTGTACGCAAACTCAGCATCACCATAGCCAATAACATTATCAAGGAATGGCCTTGTCATCCTTTTTCAACCTTTGCTCCTTAGGTACATGTGCAAATGTTTTGCAGTCAAATACCTTTAAATAAGAGTACAACGCATCCCACTCGGTCGACAATCTCTCGATAATGTCAAAGCCAAGGTGATCTAATAGAGATGTATTGATCAGGTAGCATGTCGCACAAAAAGATTCACCCTAAAATGAATTAGACAGATAAGCCATCTATAGCATGCATCTCGCCTTTTTAATTATGCGGTTCATCCTATCCTCTATACCATTTTTGTTGCAGGGTGCTAGGTGACATACTTTGAGGGGAAGTTTTCAAACATGATCGAAGTATACTTCTCTCCACTGTCAGTGTGGAGGCAATTTAGAGACTACCTTAATTTCCTTTCCACCACAGCATGAAAACTCTAAAAATCTGTAACATCTGAATTTTCGTCTTTAAGAAATACATCGACAGCTTTTCTTGAAGCACCATTAAGCAAAGTGACAAAATATTGCAACCTAAGGATTCCGCCTAAATAGGGCCACATATAGCAAAGTAAACTGTCACAAGAAAATTTTTCTTTCTTCGTAAGGACTTCTGAAAAAGAGAACTTGTGTTGCTTGTCAAACAAGCAGTAATCACATGAGTTTAGCGTTGTACCTTTCACAAAAGGAATGAGTGATTTTCTTATAAAAATATGTAATCCTTTCTGGCTTACGTGGATCATCTGTTTGTGCCACAAATTTGAAAATGAGTCATCTTCAGCTACAAGTAAGCTACTGCTACACACGTTTGTATGAATGTTGTACAACATGCAAAAATCATTCCTTCTTGCAACATGCAAAGATACTTTTGTGATTTTTCATTGACCACTAGCAAAATAATTGTGGTAACTACCAGGTTCATAGTGTGCGTCGAGATCAAATTAAGGCGCTAGTCAAAAATATGTTATACATCCATTAAAGTAATTTTGCACCCCATATTGGTTTTTAAGCACACATCATCAATTCCAGAAATAGTCATACGGCTGCTGTTTCCCATTTTCATTTAGTCAAACTCTCCTCCGTTATAATAAGTGAAATACTCCTTGGTAGGAATAGTGTGGTAAGATTCTGCAGAATCTATCACCCATTCGATTTCATGACCAGCTTATTTGTCAATTTTTCTTGCCATGTACAAGCTTTATATGTGACCACCCAAACCTAAGGGTGAGCCCACGAGTTGGGCCCGTGACCGGCCGCAGGCCCACTAAGCCTTCATCGAGGCTCTGCTGGGCCTACTACAACTATACTCAGAATTTTTTCCAATTTGCTATATTCTATAACAAGTCATTAGCTATTATAAGCCTCACATAGAATTTCCTCAAGAATCAATTTAAAACTCTCACTTACAAGTCATTAACAACTATGAAGAAATTTGAGGAAACATAAGCTCCCTAAAATAGTTCATTCAAAATAACATTCATAAAACTAAAAACTCTTAATGTTAATAGAAACTTCATTAATGGTTCTCTTCGGCCGCCCCTTCCTCGTGTGGCTCACAGGGACTTGCCTCTCTTAGATCATCACCTGAAAAATAAAAGAATGAGCGAGAGCCCATCAAGTACACAACCACATTCCTCAAATAGGTTTTGGGGTTTAACAAATATGCCATGATTTCTTCGATTTAACACGAGTAATAATTTCACAGGAATTCATATACTCGTGTGTACTTTATAAGAGAAATCATGCCTGTTGGAACTTTTCCAAAACGAATACATAATAAAGGCATTTGAACTCCCAATTATAATTCTAACTCTTTTCACGATGTGCTGCGGTCAGCGTACGGTTCCACTGTTTAGGATCCAAAATTTTTCCTCCACCTAGAATAAAAAAATATTATAGACGCAGGGTGAACCACGATGCAACATTACTGTGTGTCAACGTATGATCCTGTTGACTAGGACCAAAAATTCACTTTTTTCCATGGACATGGGGCTCAGCAATTGATATTAACTTCTCAATACCACGGTTCACATAGAGTTCTCAAAAACAACACAACACAATCATGGCAATTTTAATTCATTTTTCTCATCAAATCAATTTCACAACAGCAAAAATATAACAAATACTTAAAACTTTCATTTGGGAAAATCATGTATATATACAAATATGTTGAAAAATAGGTTATACGAAGGAACATGACAAGAGTACTTACTTCAATTGCTAAGCGGTTTTGATTCTTGTTCCTAAGCCTGGCCTAACTCTTGTGTATCGAAACTTAAATAAAAAAACCATACAATTTTTTTAACTTTTTCACGCTCAAACATATATAGCTGCTAAATTCTCCCAAGTGTGTGAAATTACCAATATGCCCCCAGACTTGTGCTAATTTATCAAAATACCCCCGATACCTAACATACCATCACATACCCAACAATAACTCAAAACACTCTTTAAAATGGCTAGTTGGGTATTTCAGACAAAAAGGGCCCTTCTGGGAATTTTTCGTTCAAAACCCTAAACCAGTCTTTAATTTGAGCGCTAAGGTTCCAATTTCAAAAACATATAAAACGACTCTGGAATGCTACAAAATTTCAGACGCTCAAGCATCTGAGTAAAATTAGATCATTGTAAATTTTTTGGTTAGAAAAAATTTCTTACTATGCCCAATAATTCAAAAATCTATTTCAAAATAAAATCATTTTAGGCCCTTCGCATGCTCGGAGAAATCCCAGAAAATTCCACGTTGAAGGTTTTGCAATAATAAGAGGAGCTTTAGTTTTGAACTTTGCCTAAATCAACCTTTAAATAGTCCGTAAAAATAAAAATAGGGACTACTCCTTAACATCTCACTATTTATCATCTTCTTCCTCAAAAAACCCTAAACCTAATTTATAATCTCTCGCTTGTTCTCCATTAAACACAGCCACCCATCCATGCCACGCACGGCTACCACCGCGGCCACCATGGCTACCATGGAAGCCTCTCTCTCTCTCTCTCTCCACCACTTCAAGCCACCTCCACAAAAGCCTAGCCCTAATTTTCTTTCTCCCTTTCTATCTACACTCCGCACACACCACCACTACAATGGCTGCCCATGACAGCCTCTCCCTCTCCTATTTTCCCCTCTACTTTCATCTAAACACAATAAAAACACTCAAACAATGCACCACGGCTGCCCCCATGGCAGCCTCCTCTCTTTTTCCCATCTCATTCTTCACGCATAAGCACATCAACACCCACCCTATACCATACACAGCTGCCCCCCTTTTCGGCATTCCTTTCCCCTCTCTTTCCCCCTTTTTCTCCTCACGAAACCCATCCAAAAACACACCATCACGCCCCCCCTCTTTTTCACGGCACACCATCACACGCGTGCGCCACATCACGGCTGCCCCATGGCAGTCCTTCCCTTCCCCTTTATCTTTCAGCAGCCCCATCGCACCACCATAATAGAACACCACACCTCACGGCTGCCACCATACAGTAGCCTTCCCTTTCACCCATTAACCCCCGCAAAACACACACAAACACGCACACACAAGCACCCATCACGGCTGCCCCATGCCAGCCCCCTTCCCCTTACATCACTTCCATGCACAATAATATGGATTCAACGAGATTAAAACTACTTCTTACAATTGTAGAATTTAAAAGAAGGTACACATGTATTCTAGAACAATAAGAATAAAATGGGCTTAAAATGCAGTCGCAACAAGTCACATGCCAATTGACGTGTGAACAGTACCTTGGTAGAAAAATTCTTGGAATGGATAAAACTGGTTGGTATTCAAACTAGTGATAAAGAAAAGAAACGTGGACCAAGAATTCAAGCCATGTTTCATGAATAAAGAAAAGGACCATAAAGCTTTAAGAAAGTAAGTTAGCAATGGAATCGTAAGATAGAAACAGAAAGCACAACTAGCCAGCAAGAGGCGTGAGTGAGTACTCAAAAGGATAGAAAATAGCACAGAAATAGAATGCTCCGGCAATGATTAAAAAAAAACGGCCGTAATAGTATGCTTCTGGCAATTTACTGTAAACCGAGGGATGACGAACAATTGGGTTATCCACCACAAATTCTAAATTCCCACAAGAGGAAATCCCTTACCCAAAAAAATCAGGAATCACTTACCGCACAATCATAAAAAAAAAGTTATCCGCTCCCTCCCTCCCTCCCTCCCTCTCTAGCTTCACGTAGGGAAAAGGGCATAGACTTCTTTGATGACTCACCTAAACTAAACTAGCATGTATATATACTATCCTTCAAAGAATTTTTCTTAAAAATCCTTGGTCTTTAATTATTTTTTTCCCCAAAGTTTACCCACTCACTTCTATGAATTTGTCTATTGCACTCAACTTCATCATATATAACTTATGCTCATTATTAAATATCTCGCTAAATGCAACAAATAGTATCGCTCACAATAATTAACGCTAAAGATCCAATAATATCAGTCCAACAATTGCCACTAAAAAAATTCTATTTATTATAACTTATAATGATGGTTGCTAAAGATCCAATTAATACTGCTCACAGCTCGTCACTAAAGGTCTCAATTCGTGTTACTTACAACAATCATCACTATGTAACAAATAACCATACAGTTTACCATAATTAACCCTAGCTTCGGAGTTTTACATTATAGCTACTCCAAATTTCTACGGCCTTATAAGCATCTTTCACGTTGTTCAAAATTTCATTTGACAAAATGTACCGAATTAAATTGTCCTCCTTTCTTGTCCATTTCTTTTTAGTCTTCACGTTAGAGATTTTCTAACTTCTTTTCTTGTAGTGCCTTGTTTACACATTTCTTGAATAAGAAGATCACTCATTCTCCTTTGCTAAAGTGAAAAACCATCGTTATTGTTTGATTCCGCAACCCCATATATTGGACCAACCAGTTTTGTCAATATTCGAAAAATTGATAATGCTGATACAATGAGGTTCTAGATACTAGTCGTCAGGATTCAAACCCTTAGAATAGGTATAATTACTAGCACTACAAGGAAAAAAGAAAATATAAAAAGTATCACACAAAAATATGGACTGAGATATTTAATGTGGGACGGCTTTTGCGTACGTCAACAGGGAAGACAGCAAGAATTCGAACTATGAAGTGGAAGTTGTAAGGAAAATTTCACTAGATCACTCGTACCCAATTTCTAAATACACCAAAACTCGCCTTACAATTTTTTTTTAGTGAATAAAAACTTTTGTGATTTTTCTCACTCAGTACTGCTCTTACAAAAGTACTTAACACTCTAGAATTTGAACTGCAATCATAAGCTCTGAACGCCTTATACTCACTTTAGCTCTTTGTGGCTATTGTTTATAATTAGTTTCAAAATATTGATACATGAATCAAACTGAATCGAGATCAGTTTGAGATATGTAAAACTGAATCATTAAGATTATTGTGTGGTTCGAATTAGCTAGGTTTGTTTGACGTTCAAATGGTTCAGATTGGTTCAATGCTCACCCCTAGTCGTGATAAGACATATATGATGTCTCAATTTCTTCAACATCAATACATTTTCCATAAGGTTGACAAATTTGTAAGATCCCAAGAATGACTAACAAAATACTAGCTAATATTTTTATCTGACATAGAAGTACGTGGCCAGACAAATTGCCTTTTGTTCACTATTAATGAAAGTATGGTGTCTCCATATATTGAGCATATTCTAGAATACAGTTTTATGGAGTATTTATCAAGATTAACCTATAAAATCAACGGAAAACATATAGTACAAATTCAAAATGAATGACATGACCCAAGTGCGTTTTTGGCGGGGATGTCTGTTATCTCTAAAGTGGGTTGCTGTAATTTTGTTTACATGCTCATGCTCTCAGTAATAAATTAATGTACGTAGGTGTCAGCCTCAACTAGTAATGCACTTATTATAAACTTATTTTTCCGGACTACAAATATATATTGCAATATTTTGCAAAAGTGATTGCACCACTTGCTTTTGAGAGTGTACATTGATTTGTACAAGTCATATATGCTCTGGCATTTAGGCTAGCCAGGTTTTAATACATATAATGAATTGGAAGTTTTATTATTATTGCTTTTATTTTTTCTGATATACTGTGTTTTATCTTACTTTATAAAATCACGTGTGAAGCTCCAATCTCGTTTAACAGCTTGATGGACGAAATACTGGCAGAAGGGCCACTAGAAATAAAAAGTTAAAAAATAGCAAAGTTAATTACTAAAGTCATGGGGTGTTTTGGCCTAAAGGCTATCATATAGTAAGATTTATTGGGCAATCTATATTCAAAGATGCCCTTATCAGAAAATTAGGAACTACAAGAATGCCATTCTTTTGTCGACCTTCGGTCATAACAAGAAGATTGATAACAAATGAATTTGAACTACGTAGAATCCCTCTTTCAAATAAGAAAAGAACAAAAAGGAAATTACCTCATCAATCTTGAAAAATAAGGTGGGAATGTTATGAATAAATTGCAAATGCACCCCTATGATACCTTTATAGTCTCACTAACTGCCGAGAAATCCTAATTTTGATTCTAACCCAAGATTCGAACCCTTCTAAAGGGGTAAAAACTATGAAAAAAGAAAATAGGTGAAGCGTGAGTTTTCTATCCTGTTTAACTATAATGGTGATTTCAAACAGATAAATGTGTTTTTCATGGTGGTTGTGGTGGATACATGGCAGATTATGGTGGAGACGACGGTATTGATGTTATGCAGGTGTTGGTGAGGTCAGTAGCTTGTTGGGAGTTGTTGAGGGGGGCTATGGTGATGGTAAGCCAAAGCCAGAATGAAGAAGTCAAAGAAGGAGATCGAGGGGATGATATCACTGTACGTGAGTGGTGGCGGTTTGGAGGAGTTTCGTAGAGATCGGCGATTTTGGGTCTGTTGGTGGTGGTGATGGGTTGTTGCAGCGGTGGTGGTTTGTTAAGGATAGTCGCCACACTAGGCTTTTAATGGCAATGGGGCTCTCATGGATAGTGATGGTTGGGAGTGGGAAGAGGGTGATCGGTGTGGAGGCAATGATGGTAGGGTGAGCAGGGGAACAGGTGTGCGGCTGTGCTTGATAGTGGCATCATCAGAGGTAGTGAAAAAGTTCAAGAGGCGGACCTTAGTGTCATCGGAAGCGGTGGGGCTTAAACCATAAATTAATTTGAGAAGTGTCAGGTGCTTAACATGTGCTATTTTTGTCTTTAAAGTATGAAATGATGAATCTAGCCATCAATTTAATAAGAAAAACAAACAGAGGGATGAAAATGGCAACAAGTGCAAGGACAATTTTTTTAAAAATAAGAGTTCAGGGACCGAGAAATGTTGGCAAAGTACGAGGTAGAAAAGTAGAATTATCACAAAAAGTTATATTGGGTTGACTTTTTAGATATAATCTTGTACATCTCTTATTTTTCTACAATTTAGGCATCTCATTGTCAATCCTTCATCTCATTGAGAAAGAGCAAAACAAAAATCCACAGTTTAACTCAATCAAAGATTCGATTCTCATTTTTTTCCTCATTGTTTTCCTCGTGGCACAATCTTATATCGAGGTTAAATGGTTCGATTGCTATCCTACAAATTTAATCTTAATCATAGGACTTATTAGAACCTTATCTTCTTTTGTATAATTTAAAAAATAAATTTTGGATAAAATATAAAAACACTCGTCGAACTAACCGTTCACCCGTAACGACTCAGTCCTTCAACTATAAACCCGACATGTAGACTCCTCGAGTCAAGAATCTAGCTATGCCCTCTCCATTATCAAGCCATTAGTAAATATAAACAGTAAATGCACATTCTGAAAAATATTTCTACACCTTTACCATTGACGCCGCAATCGCGACACGTCACCACCACAACCCACCACCGTCACTTGTCAGAACCCTGGCCAAGCGCACCACTCTGAATTGCAGTTGACACTGAGCGTTGCACGGAAACCCCTGCCAGCACTTCACCGGTATGCCAATCCATTTTCCGTCATTTCCATCTACAGTTTATCTCCCATGTGCCCATTTATTAAATCTGTAGTACGTCGCGAGATAAGGCCGAGAAATCGAATTTGAAACGTGAGTGCTGCCCAACTGTTCGACGAATTGCCTGACAGAACCAAACATGAGGAATCGCATTTTTTCGTCATCAATACCTCCGTGGCTGACTCGTTCTTGCACCGTGCAAAGATCATTTTCTTCCCAGCAACCATCATGGCTGCACAATCTCGATGCAGTCCCTAGTTCTCCCAAGAAACCCAACTTACAAACCGAGTCTTTAGAGAAACTATCAACTCACGCTGAACCAATTTCGCAAACCACGGTTATGAAACAAACCCACCTGGTGGAGCTTCTTTTAAGGCACAGGAATGACCCAGATGCGGCATTGGATTACTTCAGACGCGCTAAGAAAGATTACGGCGTTGTCCCTAGCATTGCTGACCCTTTCTATGCTTTGGTCCACATTCTGATGGGTTCGCCGCATCATCATAAAGCTGCACGGAATTTGCTTAAGTCATGCATATTGGGGGGTTCTGATCATGCTGCGGGTATCCTTATCGATCACTTGGTTGATTCGGCAAAAAGATTTGAGTTTCAGTTGGATTCACGGGTGTTTGATTATTTGTTGAATAGTTATGTCCGGGCAGGGCGACTTAGAGGTGCTATTCATTGTTTCAATATGATGATCAAAAGTGACGTAGAACCATCGGTTAAAGTTACGAATATTTTATTGGCTGCATTGGTTAGAAAACATATGGTTGGGGAATCTCAGGAGTTGTACAAAGAGATAGTTTCGAGAGGAATTACCATTGGTTCTGCTACTGTACGTGTGATGATTCGTGGGTGTTTGAAAGAAGGAAATCTTGGGGAGGCGGAGAAGTACTTTAGGGAAGCCAAGGCTGATGGTGTTAAACTTGATGCATTGACTTATAGTACCGCGATTCATTTATTTTGCAAAATGCCAAAGTTGAATGCAGCATTTGAATTGCTTAGTGACATGAAGGAAAAGGGTTGGGTTCCTTCTGTCGGGACTTTCACGACTCTGATTGGAGCTTGTGTCAAGCAGAGAAACTTGGTAGATGTCTTAAGGCTTAAGGATGAAATGCTAAGTTGTGGGGTTGCAATGAATTTGGTGGTTGCAACAAGCTTGATGAAGGGATATTATTTACAGGGCGATTTGGATAGTGCTTTAGCATTGTTTGATGAGTTGGTTGAGGATGGACTTGCTCCAAACAAGGTCACGTACTCGGTTCTGATTGAGGGGTGCTATAAGCATGGCAATATTCAGAAGGCCTGTGAGTTGTACAACCAAATGAAACAAGCAGGCATCCAGCCAAGTGTATATAACGCGAATAGTTTATTACGCTGTTTCCTAGTAGCTCGGATGTGGGAAGAGGCATCCAGGCTCTTAGACGAGGCAATTGAGTGTGGTATAGCAAATGTTTTTACATACAATTCTGTTATATCGTGGCTTTCTAAGGAGGGTAGGATAAACGAAGCTTGCAGCATACGGGATAAAATGGTTAAAAATAAAGTGGTTCCAAGCATAGTTTCCTATAACAATCTGATCTTTGGCCATTGCAGAAAGGGTGATATGGACTCAGCGTCAAACTTGTTTTCTGAGTTGAATGAGAAGGGTTTGAAAGCTAATGTAATAACGTTTAGTATCATGATCGACGGCTATTTCAGAAAAGGTAAGACTGACCAAGCCTTTGAGGTTTTTGACCAAATGGTGGCTTTAGGAATTGTTCCCAATGACTTCACTTTCAATACAATTGTCAATGGTTTGTGCAAAGCTGGCCGGACATCTGACGCAAGGGATTTGCTGAAAAAGTTGGTGGAGAAGGGTTTTGTGCCCTCCTGTATGACGTACAATAGCATTATAGATGGGTTTGTGAAGGAGGGTGTTATCAATTCTGCATTAGCTGTTTATACTGAGATGTCCCAAAGGGGACTTTCCCCGAATGTTAACACTTACACCAGTTTGATTGACGGATTTTGCAAAAGCAATAACATCAGTCTTGCTCTCAAAATGCGAAACGAGATCAGAAACAAGGGCCTTGATTTGGATGTTACTGCATATTGTGCTCTCATTGATGGATATTGCAAAAGACGAGACATGAAAAGTGCAAGAGAACTTTTTAATGAACTTCTTGAAGTTGGATTATCTCCTAATACAGTTGTTTATAATAGCATGATTAGTGGCTTTAGAAATCTAAATAACATGGAAGCAGCACTTGTACTGCATAAGGAAATGATCAGTAAGGGAATTCCATGCGATTTGGAAACATACACAACATTAGTGGATGGACTCCTGAAAGAAGGAAATTTACTCTTTGCATCAGATCTGTACACGGAGATGCTTGCTAAAGATATCGTGCCTGATGTCATCATTTTTGATGTTCTTGTACGTGGCCTATGTAATAAAGGACAGCTAGAGAATGCACGCAAAATATTTGAAGAGATGGATAGGAAGAGTACGGCGCCTAATGTTCTAATTTATAATACATTGATTGCTGGATACTTCCGGGAGGGGAATCTGCAAGAGGCTTTTAGATTGCATGATGAGATGCTTGACAGAGGGCTTGTACCTGATGAAAAAACTTATGATATTCTTGTAAGTGGAAAGGTCAAAGGGGGTTTCACTTTGGATGGAGCTCCATGCTTCTAAGTAACCTCTAAGTGGATATTTCTCCTCGGATGAAAGCTACGACAAATTGTAGTTTGGTCCTGTAAAGGACAAAACTCTGTGTTATTATTACGAAGTTGCTGATCCTCATGGGAACCGATATTCACTGGTTCCATCTGAACTTTGCTTTTGTTAGCATTCTTGTGAATCTTATATAACACAACTCATATGTCTTCCTGTTTAACTTCTGGGTCAATGCTCTCATGCCTTTTTGAGTTACGAAGAACAAAAGCCGAAGTTTTCTCTGGACTTATCAAGACAAAAGAAAAGCCCAAGTTGTCTGTCTGCGCTCCTGCATCCTTTCATGGTATACATAGAAACTCACCTTTTTGTTTTTGTGCACCTTAGTAATCTGGCTCTCACAAGTTTTTGTCTATTTGGCTTGTCAATGTCCATGTGAAGCTAATACTCTGTGTGTGTGTTTGTGTGTGTGTTTAGGTTTCTTTCTGGTTTAAATACTTTCCTAGATTTGTCATAGACTGCTAATTTCCATTTTCTTTGGTAATTCGGGGGCCTCGGGCAGGGGGGAGGTGGGGTGGGTGGGAAGAATGAGAGCATCCAAATTAGCTGCAAACTATAGGTATATGTGTACCTCTAGTTCATTTGAAACGTTCATCATATCTCTAACTATCATGGTTCATTCAATCGTGTATCCTTGTCGTAACGCCCTCGTCATCCTCCCCACCG
Source organism: Escallonia herrerae (assembly GCA_033070095.1). Classification (NCBI taxonomy): domain Eukaryota; kingdom Viridiplantae; phylum Streptophyta; class Magnoliopsida; order Escalloniales; family Escalloniaceae; genus Escallonia; species Escallonia herrerae. The sequence continues at coordinate 55,180 of JAVXUP010002976.1, read as the reverse complement.
CATCCCGGGCAAAAAAAAAACTGAGTTTTTTTCCTTCCAAGATCTACTTAAGAAACCGCAACATTTCAGAAAGACAATGTACTACCTGATAGTTGGTAGGTAGCGAACACATTTTACACTCTTGGGAAGGTATGTGAGACTTCCTTTGGTCTACATAGACGATTCAAATCAATTAACAGAGTGAGTTGCATTATAATGCTACTTTGATAATTAGCACTGCGATGAACTTGAAGGGCTTACTTGATAAGACGCTATCTTAATTCTGTTTCTCTTCCCTAGGAAGGAAGGGAGGGACGTAGTCATGGAAAGAGACTTTGAACCTCATAAAGGAAGTTGTAAATTATGCCGACACCTTTTTACAATTTCTCTTATGCAAACTTTCTCCTAACCACTTCTTATTCTCATAGGGCGATCAGTTCGTTGAAGTTGGGCTGTGACGTACTTTCCAGGACTGGGATGTGCTAGATCCCAGCACACGTCGTGAGTCTGACGTTTTCTGGGTGCTTTGCATTGAGCTTGAAGCAGTTTTTAAATTCTGATGCAGCCAGTCTTCTGTCATTTCTTTCTATCCGGGTAAGAATGAAACACAGATAACCCCTATCCAGGTTTGCTGATATTTTGTCTAGACTACTGTTAAACTTGTAAAGTAGTTCTTGATCCCTGTAAAAGTTGGAACTCTTCTATGCTGTCAAAATGCTAATTTTCTTGTTTTAGTTGTAGCAAGTCAATTCTGTACTTGATGAGGCAAGTAACCGAAATATAGAGAGGTCAAATTCAAAATTTCAGAGACCTAGAAACTTCACTCTGGTTTTACATAAGTTAGTTAGCCTTGGAAAGGGCCTTCTTTTTTTTTTTTTTCCCCTCATTTTCTAGAAAAAGTTTTGCTCCGACCCCAATGCTTTGTTGGAAACTCCCTTCAATCTACCAGATTTCTATGATTTTCCTATTTTAGTTTTCAAGTATCGCGGTACATGAAATACTAAGCGAGCTCTTTAAGATCTTCTCATACTCGTAAATTTGATGAATATTAAAATTCGTGAAGTGAAAGGAGTTGAAGCGGAAAAAAAAGAAAAAGAAAAAACTTCCACACTCAGTTTATGGTTCCTTCACGAGATAAATGAGATGGATCTGCCACCTATAATATTTTGTTTTACATATTTACATGCCAAATATTTCTTGAGTTAAATAGACTTCTTGTATATCATAAATAACTAAAAGCGAGCACCTCTTTCTTTGTCTCTTTCAACAGCAACTATTTAAATCTCAGATCGTTGTCACCCCCGTTTTATTGAAATTTCTTGCGAAATTTTGAGATATATTTAGGCTTCGTTTGTTTTGGTTTTCAGTTTTTGTTTTTTAAAGAGCAGCTTAATTTTATTTTTTTATAAAAACAAGTGGGTGTTTGATAACCCCTTTTTTTTTGAGGTTTTTTTTTTGGTGTTTGGTAACCCTTTTTATTTTGACTTTTTTTTTTTGGTGGTTTGCGGTGGCGGTGGTGGGGCGTAGCGGTGGTCGACGGTGGTGGTGGCCGACGGCCGGAGGTGGCTGCCGGCAGTCACCGGCGGTGGTGGCCGGCGGCCGGAGGTTGCCGGCAGTCTCCGGCGGTGGTCGCCGGCGGCCGGAGGTGGCTGCCGGCAGTCACCGGCGGTGGTGGCCGGCGGCCGGAGGTGGCTGCCGGCAGTCTCCGGCGGTGGTCGCCGGCGGCCGGAGGTGGCTGCCGGCAGTCTCCGGCGGTGGTCGCCGGCGGCCGGAGATGGCTGCCGACAGTCTCCGGCGGTGGCTGCCGGCGGCCGGAAGGTGGTTGTCGGCAGTCTCCAGGGTGGTGGTGGTGGTCGAAAAAAAAAACCAAAAGTCAGTTTTTGGAGTTTTTTTTTTACTCTGCAGTTTAAAAACTGGTTTTTTAAATTAAAAAAATGGAACGCTCCAGTTTTTAAAACTGAGGGTAACGGGGCCTTAGTCTAGCAAACATTGGATTGATTCACATACATGACCTACAATAATTAATATCATGGCGCAAGTCAAGGTAAAACAAGAACCAATGAGTAAAGTTAATGTTTATATAATTAAATCTATCATCATAAGGTTCCAAAAAAGAGGGAAAAAAATGCCATGCAAACGAATGATTACTGTGCTAAATAATTTCCTTTTGTGAAGAAGTGAAGTCATGACCTTTTCTTTAATTTTTTTTGTGAAGTTCGACGTTGACTAATACAAATCCAAGTCAGAACATGCAAAAAAAAAAAAAGAGAGAGAGATCATAACAATGAGGAAAAATTAAATGTCTATAACTATCAATGTTAGTCTTCAATTAATTTAGTGTCACGAGCAAAATAAAATTGTGAACTGATATCACTTTCATATATAGTTCTTTACAGGCCATTAAAAACAAAGTGAAGTCATAACCAATTCTGAAACGTCTGTGGACCATGGACGTAAGCAGTTTTCAAGAAGAGAAGCCTGATCTAATGCTTTTTATTTCACATGCTGTTTATTTAATAGATTTTGCACAGGGCACAAGCCCAACGAATTTTCCCATACATGTGGAGTATATATTATATGGTTTTAAATTATCGATCATGAGCAATTAAGGATGTCGAATTAGGAGGCACTATTGTGACGGAATCAGAAACTTTACGATATATCTAGTGATCCTAGATGGTTGGACCACTAATCTCATCTCGTACAATTTTTTTTTTTATGAATATGTATATTGCTACGAAGCAAAGATGTAGGAAAGCGAGACGACATTTTTACGGTATATCTTGCGATCTTAGATGGTTAGACCACTAATCTCGTATCATACAATATTGTATGGATCAGAATATTTGTGAAAGTGCAGATATATTTTCAAATGACATCTTAGTGACATGTATAGATCACACAACATTCACTTTGTCACAGGCTTAGAGCGACCTGGCCGACTACTATAAAACTAACACGGTGGTATTTACGAGGCTTATTATCGTTGTCATTAAATGGACCAATTGTCTCATTTCACGAGAATGTAGCTAGGGTTAAGTTATGCTCTGATTTAGCCTGATTGGGCTCGACTCATCTTATTGATTGGTTCGTAATTATTTTGTTCAAAGTTCATTAATCAAAAAGTACCGACTTCTCTAAAATCATGAGGCTAACTTGATAGCTTAAGATCACATTTACACGTCAACCGACTTTATCGTAAGTCCAAATGTACTAGTAGGGGACTAAAACAAAAACCTAGATGACTTTTTTTAAGATTATGTTTATGAATGAATGACTAATGTTCTAGCTTAACTTTTTAACTCGATCAAATTCAATATTTTTTTTTATACAGAATCAAGTAGCGGATATAGAAAAATTGATCAGAACGTCTGTTCATTACAATGCAGTTTATTTACGGTCTCCTTGAAAAAAAAAGAAAAAAATTGTTCAAAAAAGCTCAAATTACCCATTCAAGCACCCAAAAAAAAAAAAGAAGCTGTTTATGGTGCAAGAAGAGGCGTGCATTGCGCACCACTCTATACTTTGCTCTGGTTAATTTGAAAACTTTTTCAGTCTTCCGATAATACCCTCCACCCCAGCTATATTCACACTTTTATTTTCTTGGTACCCCATTTATATTTCTCGCCCAAATCAAACCCTAGTTTCACAAATTTACAATCGAGAGAGAGAGGGACGGAGAGCAATTCAACGAAGGGCTTAGTTATTTGATCAGAGATTTTCAACAATTTCACTAAAAGGTTAGCGATTGTTCACTTTTAGGGTCTCAATTTAATGTACTCGAGTCCCTACTTCGATCATTTTAATTCTTTTGGATAATCATGTTGTTAAATTTTGGTCACCTTCTCGTAAGACTTGAGCAAAATTTTTAATCAATTCCTTTTTATTCATATGCTGCGATTTGTTTTTATTTTCCTGCCTATATGTGCATTGTTAAATTTTTGGGATAAATTTGAAGTTATTTCATTAAAAGTTCAAATTGTGATTAATTTGAAAAAAAATGAATAGTTTTTGTTTGTGGGAGAGGATATTGATATGGGTATTTCAGTTAAGAGTTATTTTTTCCAAGTATTTGTGGTGTTGCTTTTTTGTATTTTACTTTTTACTTTTAAGTGGGGTTTGGTTTTGAGGGTCTGTTTTTTGCTAAATCACTTGAAAATTTGGGCATTGGATAATTGATTTTTAATCAGATTGTTGATTTTATGGATTGTAGCCCTGTTGGCTACTCTTGATGCATGATATCTGTATTTCCTTCTCTTTTTTTTCTTGGGCCAACTGTTGACACATCCACGGATATCTATTGAGAACTGCATACAAGTCTTGATCTTATTTCAATGATTTGCAATCTACGATTTTTTTTCTTCGTGCTATGAGGTTCAGCTAAGGTTTTGTTAACTCTTTGTATATGATGTATTTGGTTTGTTTATCTCTTGATAGTGCTTTTTTACTTGATGATGATAGGTGTTGCGAGTCTGGTGCACGTTCATTATGAGGTTCAAAAAAGGGAGCAGAGTGGAGGTAATGAACAGAAACGAGGTACCAACTTCATGGCGTAGCGCTGAGATTGTTTCTGGTAATGGGCATACCTATAGTGTGAGGTATGATTGCTACATGGGAATTGCAGGCGAGGTCACTGTGGACAGGGTGTCTAGAAAGGCTATCAGGCCTTGTCCTCCTCTTGTGGATGCTGTGGGTAGTTGGGGGCCTGGTGATGTTGTTCAGGTGTTTGATGATGGTTCTTGGAAAGCGGCTACGTTAATTAAGGCTCTCGGTGGAGATTGCTATTTGGTAAGGATACTTGGACTACCACAGGAATTCAGCATCCACAAAATAAGCATTAGGGTGCCGGAGTATTGGCAAGATGGCAAATGGTTTGAGATGGGAAAGGTACTCTTTCATCTGGTTTTATTTTTGATACTTCTAGGTTTGCAGTGATTATTACTCAGTGAGATTGTGTTAAAAGAGTTGCATAATTAATTTTTTTTGTTGCTTTTTGTTTTGTAATTACTCTGAATCACTTTTACTATTTTTGTTTCTGTTGTGAGGATTCTGGTTCAACATAGTTTGTAATAATTTTTGAAGAAGTCATCTACTACTTGTCAGACTTTGACAAAATGGTTCACGAGATGATTTTCCCTTTCATGCTAACGATTTTCAAGTTTTTACGGCATTTTTGCATTTGAGATGATTTTTGCTATCTGCCGCTCTGTCAAACGAATTGTTCTCTAGTACTTGCATGATGTCTCCTAGTACTTTCTCAATTTTTATTATTACGAATGTGCTTCTTATCTACAACTCTCACTTTTTGCATCTTGCCTGCACTATGCAGGGTTTTGAAGACCATGGAGATGTGATATCCAGCAATTTAACTCCGAAGTGTTATCCAAGGATGAGCTTCCATGTGACTCAAGCTGATGCAAGGACCAAACTGCAGGAAGGAGATGATTGTTCAGCTTTTCACACCAATGCTGGGTTGCAGGAGTCTCATATAGTCTCTTCTAGGACGCTGAAGAGGGCATCCCCTTATTGTTCATCTCTTCTTGAAGCACAGACGGGGAATGTTCAGAAAACTAGAGCCATCGAGAAAGAACGTAGGAGTCATCCAGCGGCTCCTGCCCTGTTACTAGAAAAGGTAGATGCTGTTGCTTACCCAGGAGAAAATCTGGGTGAAAAATACATGCATGCTTCCTTTAGCACTAGATCCAATGGATATTTTGAACTGGAAAGAGGAAAACAAAATGGTGTCGTTGGCTGTTCCATTGCAAGATGTTCAGAACCTAATGAGTCTGACAGTGATGCCTGTTCTGTTGGTAGTTGTAGCGTTGTTAGTAAGTGTCCATATAGGTTTTCCAGTAATTTTGTAACAGTTCCCTGTCAAGAGAGAGATATTTATCACAGTGATGGAGATTCTTTTTCTGGTTCGAAGGATGAGACGGGGAATGGCTCCCTTCCTTCTGAAGAGGAAGTGGCAGCGAATATTCATAGGTTAGAATTGCATGCATATCGGTCCACTTTGGAGGCATTATATGCTTCTGGCCCTTTAAGTTGGGAAAAAGAAGAATTGATGACTAATCTTCGTATTATGCTCCATATTTCAAACGACGAACATTTGATGGAGTTGAGGAACCTAATCTCAGGAGGAACCGGTATTCTTAGTTAACATAGGATATGCTTTCTCTGTCTCTAATGCCCAACAACATTGTAAGAAGCTAGTTGACATGGTACATTTGCTAGGTCATGTGTCAGTTGTTGTCTCTACAGTTCTCTAGGCAATTGGATTGTAACTCTGAAATATGTATCAAATTCTTACAAAGTGGTTATATTTAGTGCTCTCCTGGTGTCATTTTCTTTCACGTTTACTTGGTCGTTTTATGTTCTTTGACATTTGTAATATGGAAATTCATATTTTCTCAGTTATGATTACGGCATTAGTTGGCGGATCGCAAACACACATCTCTTTGTTCTCAATTCTCAAGACCAGAATCTATGCAGGTGTCTTATGCTAGTGATGTGGCATTTTATGTGTTGCGACAGTGTAATTTATGCCCAAAGGACAGTGGAATATAATTATATATATCTTCGTTTGTGACAGTGTCTTATATATGCCCAAAGGATAGAGGGGTATGATTCAGAGGTTTACCTCCCAGATTCGATGCATACATCAGAGCAGATGGTTGGTTTGATTCAGAAGAATCACCTTTTTCTTTTTCTTAATCAGGTTCACTTGATATTGTGGTTTGGTTCTTTATCTAGGAAGATTACCTACTGCATTTGTGCATGGAACATGAAATGTGGATATTACATTAAATGGTTCCTATGCATTTTCAGAGCCACATTTTTTATTTTTTTGGCTTTGTTCATTTGTACACCCCAATGGAGCTATATAACATTGATTCACATCTACAAAGCTTTGAATGGCATGCCACCTAGTCTTCATGCTCTTTAGTTTGGCGAAATATATCCTTGGACCAAATTGAGAACAGGTTAATTTTGTCCATAAATTTGGCAGCATACGGAGTTTCCTCCTGAGGATATTATTGATGGATCCATTGCATTTTCCAGGGCCAAATTTGGGGGCATGCATCTCTTGCTTCCAAAGGTCTAAAGATGATGCAGTGGTTTTTGGTGCTGTTCTGTTGGCATAGACAATGGGACAATATCTGGCTCCACGTCTCTACAGATAAGACTGTCATGCTCACGCATTAATGTCATCGTTCTAAGGCATTGATGTATTTCAGGGCGCATGTCTTCTGTTAAAGGAAGTAAGAAGCCTTTGAAACTTCTGATTTCAAAGGTTTGGTTATCCAATCCTTACCTTAAATACTTCAGGACTTCAATCTTATTGCTTTCGCTCTATGTTCTCAACTTTTATGTGCTGCATTGCATGTAATTCTCTCCCTATTACTGTTAATTATTATCTTGATAGAGTGATACAATATTTGTGAATCTGCATGCTTTCTACACTGCGTGGAATCTGGTTAGTTCTAGTTTTAATTTTATGTGCTATTTAGAAAATGAGTCACTTGTTGAAGCTCAAGCTCTTTTTCATGTTTTGCATCTGTACACTGACTTTTCGCAAAGCCTTTGTCATTTCCTTTGTTGTACAACCAATTTCGTGGATCAATTTGCTTTGTGCTAGACAATATAATTAAGTGTTTGTCTTTATAAAAGTAGTACTAATTTGGTACTTCATTGTTAGGGATTTGGGCACTTCTTGTTTTCTTTCTGTGAAAGATGGAAAGAAATGGCATATTAATGGAACTAAACATATATAGCCCAATGACTTGAATACTTGCCACTTGCCAGCCTCGTAAGTTTTGAGATTGCAGTTTCATCTGACCAGCTGTTTTCCACCTGAGGCCAGAGTTGACTTTTTTTCTAACCAGGAGGAGTTTATAAAGAAATCAAATGGAGGGCAATCTAACATAAGGAATACTGGCATGCAGGTAAGTTTATCAAGTAAATTTGTATCTGCCATTTGACTACCAGTACAAGGGAATGTGAAACACAGTGAGCTGATTGATACAATTAGTTAAACACACTGTATCTCCTGAATGACAAAAGTTGCCCGTCAAACTAAGCATTTGTCATGGAAGATCTATTTTCTTTTTAGGGGTGTTGATATAACCACCTCCCCTGATTGAATCATTTTGTACTTCCTGCTGCAAGTTGACTTCAGCTGTAAAGAGAATGTAGTTCAGAGCAGAATTTTCTTATTTGTACACAATTGATTCCAGGAAGGGGGAAAGCTTAAAATTCAAGGTCTAAACACGTGTTATCGATATATTCACTGCCTTATTAAACTCAGGGAAGAAAACTGTTTGAGGAAATCTTCAGTTAGAATATAATTGTGTTTGCGGGACACATAATTTGGTTCAGCAGTGGATATCTAATATTTTCAAAATTAGTGAGGTTTAGGAAAGTGGTGCGTTGATATTACTGGTTAAAATTGTTTTCCAAGCTGAACAGCCTTTGCGATCTGATGAACTTTTATCTTCTTTGAAAGTGGAATAGAACCCAGGAGCACGTTCATCCTAACCTTAGTTGCAGGATTTTCCAATTTTAGTGGTGACGCTCCGTCTAAAAACCTCGATCCTGAACCTCGCATCCGCTCCCACTCCCACCCCAAAACCCAGTATACTAGTAACGTTCTTGCTCCAGAACCATGCACTTGCTTCCGCTCGTACTTTGTGCTACTCAGATTTAAACTAGAAATGACGCTTTCATGGACGCCTTTATTATGACAGTACCACAGGCATGCTGATGGAAACAATCTCAAGGTCATTTTTGTAGTTCTTGTCCATGTTTGGATCTTTGATTAGCTGGTTGTCATGAAAGTTACAGCGGGCCTGTAAGGAGGTTACATGGTTTAGACTTTTGTTTGCAGCAATTGGAAAGATGAATCTCATTCTCCGGTCGTGGCAATGGTAAGCATGTGTCAAGCACAGCTGCATCCATACTTTCAGAAGCATTGCAGCTAATCACGTAGAACTTTTTTTTTTCTTATAGTGCAGTACCTTACTTATGAGATCTATGAAGGGGCAACTATGGTGTTTTTCTGCCCTTCTCCTCGTTTTGTTTTTTGGTGTATTTGATTGGGGTAAGTACTAAATTGCCCTAACTAATTATACGCCTTTGCTAAAATTTTAGTTTTACCACTCTTTTATTTAGAACTGTTACTTTTAGCTAATAGATTATGTTGTGTGATCATATCATTTTGTATGTAGTTTTCCCTTTAGTTTTGGCAAGTCAAAGTTATGCTAAAAACGAGTACACTTTGATGCTTGTGTGTATAAATTAAATGCATTGTAAGAATTTGCAAAAAGTCATAGGTGACAAAAGGGAATGAAATACGGGGAGTAAGATTTTAAAATTTTGCATTTTATCTTTTCAGGAGCTTATTGCGGGGTGGAACATGCATCTTACATGAAGTGAGCATGGTTATAGACTGCAAAGTAACCAGTTTGATCAGCATCTTCTAAACTAATAAAATCTTTGCGTGCACGAGCACACACACCAGGTGCTTTTGGAAGAACATAACTGAGTGGAGCTTTCAGACAGGTTCTTGAATTTACGAAGAGTACACGAGTCAAAGCTGGGTGCTTCTCTGCGGTCAGATGTGTTACATGGAAGCAAAGGCCAGGAGGGGCGTTTATGCTAAGTTTTTGCTACCGTTTTCCTTCTCTCTTTGAATTCACGCGACAGGGTAAAAATCAATGTTGACAGCTTCCCTCTCTTTGAATTGACCCAACAGGGTAAAAGCTAATCATGGTGGTAGTTGATTTCAGTAAAGCTTATGATCGCAATAGATGGGATTGTCTTGAAGGTGCTCTAAAATTCCAATGTTCACCCTTCTTTGTAAAGCTGGTCATGGCTTGTGTGGCTTGTCTCGTGTTCTATTCGCATAAATGGCTTCCCTCACTTCTTCCTTTGTGCCTAGTGTTGTTTAAGACAAGGAGATTCTATCTCCCCATACTTGTTCATCTGCGGCTAATAAACGCTATGCTGAGTGGGTTTAAAATTGCGAGATCCATTCTTCCTATTAGCCACCTTTTCTTTGCGGATGACTGTATTATTTATTTCAAATTCTCTCTGGAAAATTGTCATCGAATCAAATCCATCCATAATCACTATGAAGTTTGGTTTGGAATCTGGATGAATCCTTCATTTTGCTCGGAATTTATTCCCACCTACTACACAGGAAGAACTCTTGGCTGATTTTTCCAATATCCCTTTTGCAGGAAGTACATGGCAAGTATATGGGAATAACCTTTTGGGTAGGAATTAACAAGACATAAGAATTTAAATTCCCTAAATTTAATATGATGGGTACAATCAAGACTTCTGAAATACAGGGTTTTGAATCCTGCGGGAAAGATTACCTTATCAAGTCTGTTGTCATCCATTTCTGTGTACACCTTGTAAGCCTATAAACTTCCCTCTAACTGACGCGCTGAAATGGATTGGGTTATAAGGAATTTCTGGTGGGGTCATGATATATCTCACAGACGATTGCATTTTACTAGATGGGGAAATATTTGCAAGCCAAAATGAGGAGGAGGAGGACAAGGAGTGAGGAATTTTAAGGGTTTCAACCGAGCAGTTATCGGCAAAAAAATCCATGGAGAATTCTCATTCAGCCCCAGAGCGGGCTAACCAAACACTTCATTCTAAAATACTGCATTAGGAAAACTTTCAGCGAGGTCAAACTCACAGCAAGAGCATCCTGGACCTGGGTAAGTATCCTACATGGTAGAGACTTATTACCGAACGGTTTGGGAAAGACTAGGAAATGGAGAAACAACAAAAGAAGCATGGATCAATGAAAGAAACCCCAAGAACTAAGCCTATGCAAGGAACCAGCAATGTAACAGTGACTAAAGGATAGTTGAACTTATAGACCAAAGCACAATGCACTGGAATTCACAGTTAATAACGGAGCTGTTCAAGCCAGCAGATTGCTTAATTAGCTGTTCTCAGGACAGCACCATCATTATCAAGGCATAAAGATGGACTTAGATGGTGCTTCAGAAAATCGGGGATGTATAATGCTAAGCCTGGGTAGATCTTAGCAGCCAATGAAGATTAACTAAGGCAAGAACTAGCACAACAGAGGGATGAATAAGCAGAAAATCTCAAGGAGCAGCTGCCAAGTAACCGAGAACAGGAAAATAGGAAGTGATAGCAACAGAACCAGGAGCAACAAGGGACAATTTCGATTAGCTTAGACAATGACAAACATGAGTAAACAGTATCTATAATAAACCTTAGGGGGTTTTAAAGGTTCCAAAAAAAAAAAATTAAATGAAGGGTGCTGGTGGTCGGTGATGGTGATGGGCATCGAGGGGGAGGCTAGAGGGGAGGGAACTCACAATCTCTATATGTGTTGCGTGTTGGTCTGTATGCATTGGTTGTGGTTGATAGAGAATGCAAGGTAGGGAACTATCATGCATGGGTGTGCGTGCACTCGTTGGTGGAGGATCGGGACAGGGATGTTGTGTGGTGGTTCGCTAGAGGGATTCCTAAGATCTCCTCTTTACTACTTTCTTTCACTTTTCCTTTTTCCCCACATCCCAGACCCAAGCACGCAACGAGATAATCCAAATTTATTGCCAAATTGCTAAATGCTACTTCTATTCCCAAAGCAATCGTATGTGCCTGTATATACTTATTTATTTGAAATTTATCTATCAATTTATGTGTATCAATATTGTGTGTAAAAATGTGCCCGCGCGCATATGTTCATATATATATATATATATATATATATATATATATATATATATATATATATATATATATGTGTGTGTGTGTGTGTGTGTGGGTGTGTTTTACACGTGTATAAGTTTGTGTGCATGCGCGCGCGCGCACGCACATGTATGTATATACTCTACGTATATACGTTTGTGTGCAACGAACACACATATAATCCATCCACATCTAAGCGCTGGTTTTATGTTCTTTATGTCTCTGGAAATTTGTAAAACTAGCGCTTAGACTTAATAAAAAGGGGGCTAATTACACCTATGTCCCTGAGGTTTGGGGGTAATTACACGTGAGGACACAAAGTTTTAAAATGTAACATTTATGTCCGTTGACAAACGGAATATAAAAATACTTAACGGCTTTAACAAAAAGACCAAATTGTCTCTAAATAAAAGTTGAAATCCTGATTTGCCCCTGGGACCACCCACCAACCCCCTCCCCCTTCCCACCCCCACCCCCCAACCCCATTCCCACGGCACCCCGTCGCCTGTGCCTCCCCCTTCCCCTTCCCCGTCGCCCCCACCCTCCCCCTTCCCCTTCCTTGTCACCCCCACCCTACCCCTTCCCTGTCGCTCCCACCCTCCCCTTTCCCTTCCCCGTCGCCAGCGTCGCCTTTACTGGTCGATCGGGAAAAGACGGGTGGTTGACCTCGAGATGGCACCGGTGATAAATCCCGGGCGGTGGTGGCAGTGGCGCGATGGTTGCGGAGGCGTTGGTGATGGCGCTCGGTGAAGGAGCGCCGGAGTTGATCGCGATGCTTGCAGCGGGGACCGAAGTTAGTCGCCGGCGACCGCTTGTGCGGCCGGTGATAGGGCAACTGACCGAATTTGTTGGCCGTTGACAGGTGGTGGCAACGGCGCGATGCTTGCAGCGGGACCGGAGTTAGTCGCCGGCGTCCGCTTGTGCGACCGGTGATGGGGCAACTGACCGAATTTGTTGGCCGTCGACAGGTGGTGGCAGCGACGCGATGCTTGCAGCGGGGACCGGAGTTAGTCGCCGGCGACCGCTTGTGCGGCTGGTAGTGGGGCTGCAGGCGAGTTGGGGGGGGGGGGGGAAGACAATGAAAATTAGGGTTTATAGTATTAATTTAAAATTTTTAAAAATTACTCAGTATATACATATAAGGGTAGTTTTGACATTTTAAAAATACGTATTGCTGACATCATTAAAAAAATACACTTTTTGGACGGAAACCTGACGGATGGACACGGGTGATACATTTGAAACACTTTTGGTCACGGAATGTTACATTTTGAAACTTTGTGTCCTCGCGTGTAATTACTCCCAAACTTCAAGGACATAAGTGTAATTAGTCCTAAAAAAAATTAAGCACCAATTTTACTAGTTTTCAGAGTTGTTCAGTCGTCCACGTTGTACAATGAACCGGTGAGATGCTATTATTTTCAAATAATTTTGCCTTAACGGCCCTAAGAGGATCATTTATCCTTTCTTCCAATATTTTATGAAGCCGCCCTTTTCTTATTTATATTTATGTTCTTATTGTCTCTGTCTCTATCTGTCTCTCTCTCCCTGCACCACCACCAAACCAGCACCTACGTCGCGCGCGCACACACACACTCTCTCTCTTGCTCGCATGCTCCCGCTCTTTCAACAACCACTAAATCACAATGGACGGCTGGCAGTCGAGGGGTTAGACAGTGGTGATTGATTTTTCGAAGGGTTCGACTGTTTGCAGTTGTCGCCACTAACACCAGTTGAACCGCTTCTGTGATACGACGCTGCCACCACTGTCGAGTCTCCGGCAGTGGTTGATTTGGTTCTGCCGATCGCATGTATTAGTGTTATCTTATTGAATTAGATTTTGGTGGCAGAGGTGGGTAATGGCGTGGCAGTACGTGTTGGCATCGGCATCGTGATGTTGGTAGCGTCGAGATCATGGTGTGGTGTCTGTTTATGCTATTGGTGGTGGCGGCGGCACATTGATGGTGTTGAGGTTAACGGTGAAACTCGTTTGGTGTTGTGATGGTGATTTCGGGGCAGCGCAAAATTCATGTTGGAAAATTTCCAATAATTGGACCCATGGTTCCAAGGCTAGCACTTCATGGTGCAATATAATCGGAATCACTTAATTTTATTGATTGTGCACATAAGCGGCGGGCACGCGTGTTGGCGGCAGTGCGCAAAGGCGCCGTTGGCGCTTTTAGGCACACTTCGTATATAATATCCTGGTTTCAAATTAAGATTTACGGTAAATCATTAAAAATTTACTTGGAGTATTAGTGGCTAATGTTCATTTATATGACTGTGGTATTTAGCAACAACCTAGTGGTGTAATTGGAGAAGGGGTAAAACGTAGCGGCAGAAAGTATACCACTTTGAGATAAGACATGATTAAGAAGAAAAAAATTCTAAGAGACACTAAATTTCGAGAACAAAATTTCTTTAAGGAGAAAATAATGTAATATCCCAGATTTTATATTTGTCGAGCAACTCATATTGTGACTCTAATCTAATTAGTTTTGGGGCCTTTACGTAATATCAAAAAGCTTTGGGCGAACTAGGAAAAAATAACTCTTCGCTTGTTGCCAGGCCGTTCCTTGGAGATCTCTTTCCATATCATTGGAGAATGCGAGCAAAGGGCAAAAGATTGGTAAGAATATTGTATGCATGGTTTTGTTTGTTGCTTATTAGCTACCTTGTTGGCGGCGTGAAGACCAGGGCTGTAGTTGGGTTCATCGAAATGCTGGGTGTAGTCCAAAGTCTACATCAACTGAATAAGGCCTTCTTAAGGTGGTTGGTGAGGTTATAAATAGTCTCAGGAGTCAAAACACACTAGAGCATTCAACTACGAGTGCTTAATGCAGAAAAAGGTTTGGGGTTTGGTTGGGGGTATGACTGGATTGGATCGTGGCTATGCGTTCCTTTCTTCTCTCGGCAGTGTGCAGTGGCTCCGTACCTATTTCACACTAAGGAAACAATTCTGTCAAATTTTGCTGAATCTGCTATTTAAAAATGCAGCTGAAAGTAGCAGTGATTCTCCTATTTTCCATTCTTTTCTCATTTCTAGAACCACAGGAGACAAGAACTCCCCTGGCGAAGCCTCATTGCCAGAGAGAATGCGGCGACGTCATTATTCCTTATCCTTTTGGAATAGGTGCAGGCTGCTACCATGACAAAGCGTTTCAAGTTTCATGCATTCACGTACTCCGCGGCCTTTTCTTGCCCATGTTTTTAGACGGCACACCTATTTTACATATCTCGCTTGATGATGCAGTTGTGCATGTAGAGAGACGGCCGAGTGTTTATTGTTACGACGAGTCGGGACAAGATCCTAAAACTTCTGTAAGTGTTCATCTGAACCAACAGTTTAGTATTTCCTACACCCGGAATAAGTTTGTAGCCATAGGATGCGACATATTTGCTTATGTCATTGACTGGGGAAGTAGAAACTACACGAGTGGGTGTGCATCCCTTTGTGACGACCCCAACCCTATTGTTGGCCTTACTGCTACTTCTTGCTCAAGTGTCGGTTGCTGTCAAACTACTCTTCCAAAGTACATCACATCTTTCGATATGCGAATGTTCAGTATAAACACATTTAATCGGTCCTGGACCACCAAGCCATGTAGCATTGCCTTTTTTGTTGACAACAAGAATGTCTCCGACTACACATTTAATATCTCTGAACATATTACCTCCGACTCTTTTTTCTTTCCTATAGTGTATAACTGGGTAATTGGTAACATTTCTTGCCATGAAGCTCTCAAAAGAGGAAATCTCGTGTGCAGTACGGACAGTGATTGCATCGACAACATTGAAGGCCTGGGACATTGGTGCCACTGCAAGCAAGGGTACCACGGGAATCCTTACCTCCCCAGTGGCTGCCAAGGTAATGTTCACTCCTAAATTAGCCAGTATCGCTATTACTCCAACAGTATAATTTATCTGTAGTCCGACACAGACAAATAACCTAACAACTTCTCCTCGTTGTTTATGGACGTTTGAAAAGATATCAATGAATGCGAAGATCCATACAGCAGTCCTTGTCAAAATGGAGCCGTTTGCATTAATACACCAGGCAACTACTCTTGCAGATGCCAAAATGGTTTCGTTAGTGATGGCAATGAACATGGACATGGATGCAGACACAAACAAGCGAGAAGTCTAGTAGATTTGGTTATTTCTTTAGGTAAATTTGATTTCCATAGAGTAGTTTCTGTTTCCAACAGATAAGAGGCATCAATAGCCTCTCATCCGATCTATTTTTATGACACCGTACCCAATCTCCCCGAGAATTAAACTCACTTATCTTGCACAATGCAGCCACTACAAGTGCGGCTGGTGCTCTAATCCTGATTGCCTTTGGTTCATTCCTATATCTCAAACTTGAGAGATTGAAGAGAAATAATGTCAAACGGAAGTTTTTCACGAGGAACGGAGGTTTAGTGTTGCAGGATCAGTTAATCACTTCTAGTACAGCAAGTGCTCTCAAGACAAAGCTTTTTTCTACCAAGGAAATTATGAAGGCGACAGATAATTTCAATGAAAGTCGGGTCCTCGGAAAGGGAGGACAAGGTACAGTATACAAGGGGATGTTGCCGGATGGAAGCATAGTGGCTGTCAAGAAGTCTAATATAGTTGACGAAGATCAAGTAGGTCGGTTCGTTAATGAAATTCTAATTCTTTCTCAGATAAACCACAGGAACATGGTAAAATTATTGGGTTGCTGCCTCGAGTATGAAGTTCCACTGTTAGTGTATGAATATGTATCAAATGGCACCCTTCACATCATATCCGAAACGAGGGGGATGTTCTAAAACTATCATTGGAAAGCCGCTTACAAATTGCAGGGGAAGTTGCAGGAGCACTGTCCTATTTGCACTCATGTGCTTCGACAGCCATCTCCCATCGAGATATCAAATCTGACAACATATTACTGGATGAAAACTACAGGGCAGTAGTATCCGACTTTGGACTTTCAAGGACGATATCCCTTAGCAAAACTCATTTAACCGTAATGATAGGAGGTACATTTGGATACCTGGATCCAGACTATTTTCGGTCAGGGCAACTTACAGAGAAGAGTGATGTTTATGCATTTGGGGTGGTTCTTGCTGAACTCCTTACCGGAAGAAAAGCCATCTCTTCTAGTAGCTCTGATGAAGGCCTGGTTATTTATTTTCAAGCATTAATGAAGCAGAATAGTCTGTTTGAAATCCATGATGCTCTAGCTGCAAATGATGGCCAAATCGGGGAAATCTTTGTTGTTGCCAAGCTGGCTCAGAGATGCCTCCATTGGAATGCCAAAAAAAGGCAAATCATGAAAGTAGCAGCAGCGGTATTGGACCAACTGAGAAGAAAACAATATCAGCCACCATCTCCAAAGAAGTTGAAGGGCAAGTACTGCTCATAAGGGAAAGAGTGCAATAAATATAAGTTCGTGCCGTACTTTCTAGAGCATAGTGCACGAGTTATATATTCTTCTTTCTTTCGGGTACAGATTTAGTATAGCTACACTAGTCCTTATTCTAGGTAATGCTATAAAGCTCTCCTTTTCTTGCTCCTTTTTCATGATATCTTGGCTTGTATATATAGTGACCCTCAGTTAGAACAGAAGTTTCAAAGACAAGACTTGTTATCCATGCCAGTGTTGTTTAATAGCCAATCCACTGCTTGACTAAATGAGGTTTCCAGTAAGAGCGAGATCTGGTTCAGCTTCTTCAGCATAAGCTGGAGAACTCTCTAAGATAGTAAGGGAAAAAACCAACTGCAACAAGAAGCTAGCAGATGAAATGTTTCATGCATAAACTTGAATTAAGAAGGCTCAACAAGAGATCCAAATCTCCGGAGTTTTTCTTGTTTTTAGGAACTCTACTATAAAGTTTCATGAAATTACCATTTCTCGTGTGGTTAGCCATTGGATTCACAGTAGCGGATAGCTAGCCATTGGCAGGCTTAGCGCGAGGACAACTACACCATTAAATACCTCATTCCTTCAGGGGTGGGTTATATTGTAATGGCTTGCGGAAGATGCTTAAGACTGGTAGCTTATAATCCAGTCGCGCTCTCAAGGCCATCATTTAGCAACAAAACAGAAGGCAAATCCATCTTTTATTTCTCCATTCTGTGCAACAACATGTCAGGGTGGTTGTCTTCAATAAGCTTTTTGGTCTGAACGGAAAGCAGATATGCTGAATGACGATCAGTCTATCTTCGGGAGACCATTAGGCGATGTCTGGATTTGAGAACCATGTCCACAGGATTATGAGGGCCGATGCTTCCCTTTTCGTTTTTGGATTCCTTCCTTTCCAACCTTCACGGCCCAAGAATGTGTATGTATGTATAATCTTATCGTTTAGCTAATTGATGCTAAAGCATTCAGGGTGAGATCACACGTTCAAATCTCAACAAAACCATGTATACTAAATTACTCATCAGAAAAGTTTATTCTTAGAAAGAACAAAAAGAAGTAGAATATCTTGGCGGAATTGGTGAAGATCTCAGGATCGGGGTGGCTGCTGTGGAGCCGTCCTGATTGGCGTAGTCTTCGTAAGAGCAAAGAATGTCATTCGCAGCAAAATCGAACCCCTTGGAATCTGAACTGTTGCTACCCGATGATCCGGAAGCCATGACTACGGATCCGAAGTGAGGATTATAACACCAAACTGATACTTAGGGCTTGCAGAGAACAAAAAAGATCCCAAGTGAGGATTGCCGCTGCCATGGCGAGATTGAATCAAAGAGAAGAGAGAAGGAAGATTTGTGTCGCTGCCATGTCGAGGTTTAATCAAAAGAGAAGAGAGAAAAGGAAGAGAGCTCATAGAACAGAACGTCGAGCAGGACGATGACAAAATATAGTGGTTTCGAATCGTAAGTTTGAAGTTGGGCTTTAACAATTGAACAATTGATTTTATTATAATACAGTTTTAATTTTTTTATTATTGGACATGAATCGTAATTCTAATTATAAATAAATTTTCTAAATAACTGAATTATAATTCTCAAAATCGGATCCTTAGAGTTTTCTAAATGGATAGCAAGATGAGTTGGGCTATACTCGTGAACTTTTTATTTGCACTCTAATTTTATGACTTGGGCTATAAGTATATGTTGTGGCCAAAAATTAATCGTGACCGAACGAGTATCGGTTGGGACCAAACGAGCATCCAAGCAGACTTGCAAAGCACAATACGAGCAAACGGTGACGCGCCGGAACCCCCGGAGGGGGCTCCGGCAGAGAGCCTCCGATGATTAAGTCAGTAAGCAATTTTGAGATAGTATTGAAAATAACTTAGATCGTCTGAACTTACCTTCTTTCCCTTTGCATTTCCCTTTCATAGGAATGTATTAAAGGGTCGGTTACATCCCTTTAATGGGGAGTTACTCTAATTAGTGGGAGGTTACTGGAATTTCATGGGCAGTTATTGCTCATTATTAAGATAATGGGATAGTGGAAAGGTGGGCAAGTGCCACTCCCACTTCTCCAATAATCAAAGAGCAGTTTTGGTGCCACCGGCAGTAACAAGTGTTGCCTTCCCATTGGTGGGTATTTTTTACCCATATCATTTGCCCACCATTCCGTATTCTTTTGGGAGTAAGAATGCGGAATCAAGACGATTGTCGTAGCATCGAATTTTGGGCCCATTTTTAAAGGGATGCTTTGTGTTAGGAATTTAAACCAAAGGTGACATCTTTAACCCATTGGTAGATTGTAGAAACTTTTGGTTTGGCTAAGGCGGGGTTGTCGTGACTTGCCAAATACAGGCTTAGAAGGGCTCATCTACTCGATTGGCCGAGTAGAGGCCTTTATGCGCTCGCCTACTCAGCTAGTCAAGTAGAGGCTTTAAACGTGCTTGTCTATTCAGCTGGCTTAGTAGAGGCCTTAAACATGCTCGCCTATTTCTAGCTGAGTAAAGAGCATGGATGCACTCGTCTGCTCTACTGGGCGAGCAGAGAGTGAGACTAATGTGCTTGTCAGCTCGGCTTAGCGAGCAAAGGCTTAAGAGACTTAAAGTAGCTCGTTTGTTTGGCTGGGTAAGAAGAGGGACTTTGAGTCTAATGCGCTCGTCTTCTCGGGTTAGCGAGCGGAGGATTGACTCTAAAGGTGCTCGTCTGTTCGGCTTAGTGAGCAGAGAGACTAAGAGACTAATATGCTAGTCTGCTCAGCCTGGGGATCAGAGGCTTAGTCTCTAAAGGTGCTCGTTGCTTGGGTTGGAGAGCAGAGAGACTCTAATGTGCTCCTCTACTCGGCATGGAGAATAGAGGCTTAGTCTCTAAAGGTGCTCGTCTGCTTAGCTTGGCGAGCAATAAGACTTAGAGGCTCTAATGGGTTCGTCTGCTTGACCTGGTGAGCAAAGGTTCAAAAGGTACTCGTTTGCTCGGCTGGGCTAGTAGAGGCAGAGGTCTAATGTGCTCATCTGCTCGGCATTGCAAGCAGAAGCTTAGACCTTGAAGAGAACTTGTTTACTCGGCTGGGCGAGTAGATGCATAGAGGTCTAATGTGCTCGTCTGCTCAGCTTTGCAAGCAAAAGCTTAGACCTCGAAGGGAGCTCGTCTACTTGGCTGGGCGAGTAGAGGCAGAGGGGTCTAATGTGCTCGTATGCTTGGCTTTGCGAGCAGAACCTTAGACCTCAAAGGGAGCTCGTCTACCCGGCTGGGCGAGTAGAGGCAGAGGCTTAGACCAACGAAGCTCGTCTACTTGGCTAGAGCAGAGGCATGGGTCTAATGCCCTCATCTACTCGGCAGAGGCTAAGACCATCAGAACTCGTCTACTCAGCTAGAGCAGAGGCATAGGTCTAATGCGCTCGTCTACTCAGCAGAGGCTAAGACTATCAAAGCTCTTCTACTTAGCTAGAGCAGAGGCATAGGTCTAATGCGCTCGTCTGTTCGGCAGAGGCTAAGACCAACGGAGCTCGTCTACTCAGCTAGAGCAGAGGCATAGGTCCAATGCACTCGTCTGCTCGGCAGAGGCTAAGACCATCGGAGCTTGTCTACTCGACTAGAGCAGAGGCATAGGTCTAATGCTCTCGTCTGCTCGGTAGAGGCTAAGATCATCGGAGCTCATCTACTTGATTATAGCAGAGGCATAGGTCTAATGTGCTCGTCTGTTCAGCAGAGGCTACGACCATCGAAGCTCATCTACTCGACTAGAGCAGAGGCGTATGTCGAATGCGCTCGTCTGCTCGGCAGAGGCTAAGACCATCGAAGCTCGTCTACTCAGTTAGAGCAGAGGCATAGGTCTAATGTGCTCTTCTGTTCGACAGAGGCTAAGACCATTGAAGCTCGTCTACTTGGCTAAAGCAGAGGCGTAGGTCTAATGCGCTCGTCTGCTCGGCAGAGGCTAAGACCATCGGAGCTTATCTACTAGATTAGAGCAGAGGCATAGGTCTGATGCACTCATCTGCTTGGCAGAGGCTACGACCATCGAAGCTCGTCTACTCGGCTAGAGCAGAGGCATATGTCTAATGCGCTCGTTTGCTCGACAGAGGCTAAGACCATCGGAGCTCGTCTACTCGGTATAGCAAAGTAGGAGTCTATCGGAGTTCTTCTGCTCAGTTCGGCGAGCAGCGAGCTAGGAACTCAAAGGATCTCTGCTCTGTGAGGCTTACGTGACTCCTCAAGAAAGGAGTATGACTACTCAGTTGGGCCATGTTTTATGTGACTCTTTATAGAGATGAGCACTGGTTGCTAGGCTAGACTAACATAAATGTCCTTAGTAAAGGTGTGCCGAATGATAATTGGCTCTGTGACGTTGAGTTTCTCAAAGTTTTGGTCCTGAAAGTGGCTAGAGCACGTCTGAGGTACTAACGAGTAAGCCTCGTAATATTTATTATTAGGCCATTTATTCCTGGAATGACAACACTTTTCGTTATTTAGCCAAAATGATGTGGCTATTATAACGATTTTGGTCATTCTTGTGATGCACGAGGCGAGATTATTTCCAAATTTGCCGTTCGAGTGACCTTGGATGTTAGGTGGAAAAGCTCTCAGTGTGATGATGATGAGGTTAGGTGAGGCGACATTGAATAGGTTGTCGTTGACAAATGGTGGTTTGTAGTGCTCGATACATCTAAAAAGGATGATTGACTGAGGGTTTGCAACTGCTCTACAGATTTTTGCACGACCTGAACGATGACGAATAGGTTGTGCTGCTTAGCCATCGTATTAGATTTTTGCACGACCTGAACGATGACGAACATGTTGTTTTGCTTAGCCATCATATGAGAGGGAGTGTAGGCTTTGTGTGAGAATGGTCGTCATCTTATATATATGTAGCTCCCCTGACTAAGGAGGAATATGCAATGATTTTTCTTAGTCATTGTGTGCAGGGCATACTTACAAAACTTTTAAGTACATAGCATGTCAACTCAGGTGGACGAACAGGTAAAGCTAGAGGATCATAACTTGTTCGCATGGCTGAACGAGAAGATAGAGCTATGGGGACCATGATCTGTTGAAATAGTGTATGGTCCAAATGTCACTGGATGAGCAATAAAAATGGTGTCATATGCTATCGATATGCTGGCGGGGGATGTGCAATAAACTCTGGCAACTCTGGCAAGTAAGGCCATTGATTTGCCGGTTGCAAAGGCACGAGCTATCTGGGTTACCGAATGTACTAGTGATGTTATCAGCGTACGTATGCAATTCTCTTAGAGCTACCAGATTGTTGGTAACGTGTGCCTCTTTACTGCGAAAATCAGCTTGTCATGTCAAGCCAATATGATGCTATAGCTGAGACTTTATGCGTAACTAAAGCCACAAAGGGCTGTGAACTTGTTTTTCACTTATGAAGTGGTTTGCAATACAAACCCTCGTAACAGGAAAAAATATGTCATGCAAAAATATAGCAAGAGAGCGCATGAGCTGATAAAGGCAACTACATTTTAGCACTAAACTAATAGTAATCATACGCTGTGACACCATTATTACCATGTCAGTTAGACAAGTAAGATGTGTCGTATTGCATGACACAAGTGAGGCGTAATAGAAAATTATGAGCACTCATATGGCCTGAAAGCATTTCGCCAATTGAAGCAATTGGTTGACGCTAGACCAAAAAATAAATAGGTCTAGGCTAAAGTATTTAAACAATATGCATGCATATGTTAAGCGTGCTAACACTTAGAATCATAGCTGTTGCGTATTATGTCATGTACAAACAAGTCTGTGTATACAGGTTTTAGCGATGAATATAGCCATTCATGTACAGGCTAATATGCATAGATAAATCACATTATAAGATTTAAATAAATCTTGATTGTGGGCAAGAACCAGAAATATACAAAATTATGGGGCTAAAATATAATTTCTTTAAGATGGAAAGAGTGCACCTGATAAAAATTCAGTTTCTCTTTCACAAAAGGAGTCAGCCTTGGTGTCGCCACAGCACCACTGTCATTAGGGCCACCAACTGTCGAAGAGTCATCGCCGATTACTGCTGATGAGTCTAGATTTGGCCATTTTATCCTTGGTGACGTAGATTGTAGATGGAAGCCCTGCGTTTGATGGTCAACATGGTGAAAGCTTGGACTGAACAGCGACGCCGGAAAAACTTTGGCGGTGACGGTGATGCCTGTTGCTCCGTTCGGGCTTTCGCCGGTGAGATAGTGGCCGATGAAGTTCATGCGGTTGTGGCAGCGATGTCGTCGCGATACTGGTGCAGCCCCGATGGCGTGTAGCCGGTCATGGTGGTCCGGTGATGTTGCTTGGCATTATGTTGGGTATTAGGACGGTGAGACGACGGGGGTCAAATCCGCGATTTGGTGATGTAGTCGTCAATCGTGGTGGCACAGATCCAAATAGAGGTGTGGTGATCAGCGTTGATAGCGTGCGTCTATCGGGATTGTGACCATCGCCATTAATTTTAACGGTGGGTTGGTGGCTGATGAATGGCCCTACTGGCTTGCAGACCCAAGGCGGTGGGAAGTGGCTACGAGGAGACAACTCACAATGGTGTTTAATGCGGCGATGGTAGCCCGCCGTTTGGTGATGACACTGTAATTTGGTGGGGCATGGCCGTAGTCAAGTCGTTACCTGGCACGATGGCCTTGAATTTAACAATGGCGGTGAGTTAAGCGAAACAATGGTAACAGTTCGTCGCTTGATTGCGACGGTGCGCCATCGGCGATGGTTGTAGTTTGTGCGGTTAGTTGATGAGCCCATTGTGGCAACGACAATGGCTAATGGCCTCGACACTGTATGGTAGGTGAAGATGCTTCGGTGTGCAATTAGTGTGACCACGGTTGTAGTGGATCCCACCATTTGGCCGATTCCCTGAAAACGGCATTTGCCGACGAGTTAGCACAGATGGAGTTAGATCCGGCTACATTTCCTTGTGCACGTTCATTGCATATGAGAACCTGCACGTGGTGACGGTGATAGCAGTCTTTGATGGAGAAACAACGACAACGGCGTTGTTGTTGGCGGTGAAGGTGAAGAATTCGCCGGAGTGGTGCAGGCAACTCGCCGTTCGGTTGCAACAACGAACAATTGTTGACTGTAATGGGCAAAATCGGTTACTGTCATGTTGCTGGTGCCAAGTAAATTTGAGACGGTCGTGGATCTTTGGTGGGCGATGCACGACGGCTCAGCCGGCGGCTGATTCATACAAGTACAAGGTGGTTTTTGTTTTGTCACGATGGCTGTTAGGGATTTTGATGGCAGGTTTCTTTTTCTCTTGTTTGTGCTTGTAACTCCACAGTGATTCCTGTGGCCAGTGGAGGCGTTGCTACTGCTAGCCGTGACTGAGGGCAGTGGGCCGGCGTAGTGATGGCAGCCTCATTAGGGCCTTGACCAGTGCTGGCTGTGGCCAGTAGGGGACTGCGAAAGTGTGTTCGTAGATTCCTTTGGCTGTGCATGGTTGTGTGCGGTGTCCCAACAGGCCGAAATATTTTTGGACAGGAGGAGGTCCACGTGTTGGTTTATTTGGAAAGCTTTTGCAGCAGCGTCGATAGTTTTGTAAAGCTGGACGAAGACATTGTTGATGTGGGGTTGTGTCTAGTCGCCCTGATGGGGGAGACTTGAATGGAGTTACGACGACCGTTGGGTGCAACGGTGATGCTGGTCGCAAGAGCCGTTCAAAGATTCACCGTTGTGGCTTACGATGGCGGTGCTTCTCCCGTCTTTGCTTTCCCTTAATTAATTTTTTTTGTTGCTATGGCAGCTTCGTTGTAGCTGTGGTGGGCGCAAAATAGAGAAGAAAACACCAACCGATGGCTGTTGTCAGTGGTGACCGAGCGGTCGTTGGATTGTAACATCGTTGATGACCACCAGTGGTATGTTGACCGCCGAGATCTCCTCCTGGTGTTGCGAACGATATTTTAGCTGGCATTCTATACTCCTTTGCTTTTCTTTGCTGACGCGTTTGCTAAGTCTGCCTAGCTAGTTTGTCCCACTGATGGTGCCAAAACGTTGTGGCCGAAAATTGACTGGGACTGAACGAGCGTCGGTTGGGACCGAACGAGCGCCCAAGCAGACCTGCAAAGCACAATACGAGTAAACGGTGACGCACCGAAACCCCCGGAAGGGGCTCCGGCGGAGAGCCTCTGATGCTTAAGTCAGTAAGCAATTTTGAGAGAGTATTGAAAATAACTTAGATCGTCCGAACTTACCTTCGTTCCCTTTTCATTTCCCTTTTATAGGAATGTATTAAAGGGTCGGTTACATCCCTTTAATGGGGAGTTACTCTAATTAGTGGGAGGTTACTGGGACTTCATGGGCAGTTTTATTGCTCGTTATTAAGATAATGGGATAGTAGAAAGGTGGGCAAGTGTCACTCCCACTTCCATAGTTATCAATATCGTACCGGTACGTACCGTTTTTGCCTTTTACTGGTACGGTATCCCTTAAATTTTGTATAGGGATGGCAATGGGGCGGGTCAGATGCGGATCTTATAAAATCCGAACCCGCTCCGGTGCTCATAAAATCTCGCCCCGCTCCGCCCCGCCCTGCTACCGGGTCATATATCTAAAATACCATACCCGATCCTACATTCGTTTAGAAAACCCGCCCCGCCCCGATCCGCCCCCGCACTTCCCTGTACTCGCACACAAGGATCGTCTAGGCGGTGCCCTAAAGGGAGGAGAGGCTTCACTACATAGAGCCGTACGCCGTCGATAAGCATGTGGCGGTTGAATATTCAGGTGGCGCCTCTAATCTCGTCAAAGAAGAAGCGGCGGCAGATCTGCGACAATTCCGACGAGACCCGTAGCTGCTACCATCGCCGATGAGCGTGTGGCGGTTGAAGATTTAGGTGGCGCCTCTAATCTCGTCAAAGAAGAAGCGGAGGCAGATCTGCGACCATTCCGACGAGATCTCCAGCGATTCGTTGTTCTTCTTGCCGCGGAACTTGAGAATAGGCGGTGGAACATGGTTTGTGGTCGGCGGTTAGGTTGTCAGTCTTTGGCCGTGGGGGGCTGAAGGTGGAGAGGGGGAGAAGATTAGAAGGGAGCCAGCCATGGGCAAGTCGGCAGAGACCAAGAGAAAATTTTGGCATTTTAGGGTTTGGATGAAAAGTATATATACGCTCTGATGGACGGCTGAGATTTATTGATACATAAGTTTAGTATACCGGGGCGGGTGCGGGTCGGATAGCGGGGTGGTTAGACAGAATACCATACTCGATCTTAATCCGCTGCGGGTTTTAAAAAAAATTACCATACCCGCTCCATAACCCCGTCAAAGTCAAAATAACCCGCTCCTAATGTGGCGGGGCGGGGCGGAGACCCGCCGGTTGCGGGTCTAATTGCCATCCCTAATTGTACTAGTCAAAATACCGCTCGGTACTGGCAGGTACAGGTGATACCGGTCGAAAACTGCGTACCAACCGAGATATTATGTTTGTACCGGTTCCTTTAAAAAATGTAAAAGTAACAAATTTTATTAGAAATTTTGTAAATTGACCATATAAAGACTAAATCTAAAGACACTCTAAGTTATATTATATTAATCAAAATCTTTGTAGCCTCCTGCTCATAAAATTCATTACAATTTGCAAAATCATTCCTGATAAGTTTTCAATATTCATTTATCTTTGATCACTTCATACATGTAAACTTTGATCATATTCTTTCATCTATATGATGTATTACTTTACACACACCCGCTCGCGCACACACATCCACACACAAAAACAACTTATTCTTGAATCCAAAAACATTATTATTTAACAAACTAGCTTATTTGAAAATTATGGTAAATCAAGCTCTATAAAATTAACAGTTTATTTTATAGGAGTTGTAAGTAAAAATATATATGTATATATTGTTAGTTCGCCATTGAATAAATAATACAAATAGATATTATTGATGAAAATCTTGAAACGGTACCGAGACGGTACCGGTACCGGAACGTACCGTTTCATGGAGAAAATGGTACGCAATCCGGTACGGTATTCATAACTATGCCCACTTCTCCAATAATCAAAGAGCAGTTTTTGTGCCACCTGGCAGTAACAAGTGTTACCTTCCCATTGGTAGGTATTTTTTTACCCATATCAGTATAAATTGTTTGGGTATGTTATTAGGCTTGGTTTTAACTTTTAAGCAAATTAAGTTTAGGGCTTCTATGCCTTAAAAATATATTTAGGAGATTACCATAATTTTTTAGCCGTTAAACGTAAAACAATACAAATTTTTCTATATAGATGAGTCATTCACAAATATAATCGTGAACACTTTGAAGTGTTCATGTTCGGCTCGTTTAATACACGAGCTTTAAAAGGTTGTCCATGTTTGGTCGTACATTATACAAGTGAACAAGAACGACTTCTACAAGTAACGATCTATGAGT
Source organism: Escallonia herrerae (assembly GCA_033070095.1). Classification (NCBI taxonomy): domain Eukaryota; kingdom Viridiplantae; phylum Streptophyta; class Magnoliopsida; order Escalloniales; family Escalloniaceae; genus Escallonia; species Escallonia herrerae. The sequence goes on along the minus strand of JAVXUP010002976.1, from coordinate 27,681 downwards.
TGTTCATGAACGATTCGGTTCATTTATAGCCCTACTTACCATCAAATGATGCTTGGAGTATATAACCGGAAAGGTGGGGTGGTTGGGAGAAAAACAAAGAAAAAAAACCTTGTATTAACGGGTCAAAATTATGGAATTTGCAGCATAGAAGAAAGAGGAGAACTTAATTTGGTGCAAATGGATCCGAAAGAGCTTGAGGCCAATTGGTGAATTTAAAGAGTCATCAGTCATTTCCAGGTTCCAACAGGACGTTGCCGGTGGCAGTCCAAACATCAAACAAAACATAAATCTGCCAGTCCTAAAATGTATGTCAGGAAGAAAACTCTTCGCTTGTTGCCAACGATAGGCCGTTCCTTGAGGACCTCTTTCCATATCATTGAAGAATGCGAGCAAAGGGCAAAAGATTGATAAGAATGGTTCTCGGTATTGTCGATCAGTGATGCAATTTTAGTTCCTAGAGACTATTGCTCCGAACATAATTCTTTGGAGAAATACCAAGCTCCGAACTTGTACAGGAGTCGGGAAATCTTCGCGTGGTGCCTTGACTCGGTTTTCCTGGCATATAATCAACCCAATGAAGGTCATTTCCTGGTTCAAAATCAGTAGGTGCTGTAATTTTCTCATTCAAAGTGATTTTAGTGAAATTTTCTGATTGCTCCTCCCTATAAGCAACGAAGTTGCAAAATGAATTTGTGGCTTGCAAAAGGCATGCCATTAGCAAGACGGCAGATGCGAATGGGTAGAGATGAAGATAGATTGTTATACAAGCATAGTTACTTTGGTATTATCTTATCTGCAAAAGATCCCAGACGCTATGTGTTTGTACGATGCTTATTACCCACCTTGTTGGCGGCGTGAAGACCAAGGCTGTAGTTGATTTGATCGAAATGCTGTGTGCAGTCCGAAGTGCTGCACCAACCGAGTAAGGCAATATAAGGTGCCTGGTGAGGCTATAAATGGTTTCAGGAGTCAAAATATACTAAAGCATTCATCTATGAGTGCTTAATGCAGAAAAGAGAGCTGAGTAGCGAAGTGCAAGTCAAGAGATGAAAAAGGTTTGGGGCATGACTGGATGTGGATTTTGGCTATGCGTTCCTTTTCTTCTCTTGGCAGAGATCAGTGGCTACAAATCCATTTCACACTTACAGAGAAAATTTTCAGTCAAGTTTTGCTGAATCTACCATTAAAAAATGCAGCTTAAAGTTGGAGTAACTCTCCTGATTTCGATTCTTTTCTCATTCCTAACACTACAGGAGACGAGAACTCCCATGGCAAAGCCTCATTGCCAAAAAGAATGCGGTGACATAATTATTCCTTATCCATTTGGAATAGGTGAAGGCTGTTACCTCGACAAAGCATTTGAAGTTTTATGCATTCGCATATTCTCCAAGGTTTCCCTCCCCGTCCTTTTAAACGACTCAAGTATTTTGCATATCTCGCTTGATCATGCAGTTGTGCATGTAGAGAGACGGCCGAGTGTATATTGTTACAACGAGTCGGGACAAGATCCTAAAACTTCTGTAAGTGTTCATCTGAACCAACAGTTCAGTATTTCCTACACCCGCAATAAGTTTGTAGCCATAGGATGCGACATCTTTGCTTATGTCCTTGACTCGGGAAGTAGAAACTACACGAGTGGGTGTGCATCCCTTTGTGACGACCCCAACCCTATTGTTGGCCTTACTGCTACTTCTTGCTCCAGTGTCGGTTGCTGTCAAACTACTCTTCCAAAGGACATCACATCTTTCGATATACGAATGTTCAGAATAAACACATTTAATCGGTCCTGGACCACCAAGCCATGTAGCATTGCTTTTTTTGTTGACAACAAGAAGTTTTCCGGCTACACATTCAATATCTCTGAACATATTTATCCAGACTTTTTTGCCTTTCCTACGGTGTATAATTGGGTAATTGGTAAGATCACTTGCCATGAAGCTCGCAAAAGAGGAAATCTCGTGTGCGGTATGAACAGTGATTGTATCGACAATGCTGAGGGCCTGGGATATTGGTGCCACTGCAAGCATGGGTACCAAGGCAATCCTTACCTCCCTAGTGGCTGCGAAGGTAATGTTCACTCCTTACTAGTCGGTATCGCAATTACTCCGACAGTTTAATTTATCTATAATCTGACACAGAGAAACAACCTAACCTCATCTTGTTGTTTATGGACGTTTAAAAAGATATCAACGAATGCGAAGATCCAAACACCAGTCGTTGTCAGAATGGAGCCATTTGCTTTAACACACCAGGCAACTACTCTTGCAGATGCCCAAATGGTTTAGTTAGTGATGGCAATGAACCTGGACATGGATGCACACACAAACAAGTGAGACATCAAATTGATGTTGCTGTTTCTTTAGGTAGGATCACCATATAATAGTGAGTTTCTGTTTCCAAAAGATAAGAGGCATCAATAGCCTTTTGTCCGATCTATTTTTATGACAACCTACCCAATCTCCCCAAGAATTATACTCACTTATCTTGCACAATGCAGCCACTACAAGTGCAGCTGGTGCTCTAGTCCTGATTGCCTTTGGTTCATTCCTATATCTCAAACTTGAGAGATTGAAGAGAAATAATGTCAAACGGAAGTTTTTCAAGAGGAACGGAGGTTTAGTGTTGCAGGAGTTAATCACTTCTAGTACAGCAAGTGCTCTCAAGACAAAGCTTTTTTCTACCAAGGAAATTATGAAGGCGACAGATAATTTCAATGAAAGTCGGGTCCTCGGAAAGGGAGGACAGGGTACAGTATACAAGGGGATGTTGCCGGATGGAAGCATAGTGGCTGTCAAGAAGTCTAATATAGTTGACGAAGATCAAGTAGGTCGGTTCGTTAATGAAGTTCTAATTCTTTCTCAGATAAACCACAGGAACATAGTAAAATTATTGGGTTGCTGCCTCGAGTATGAAGTTCCACTCTTAGTGTATGAATATGTATCAAATGGCACCCTTTCACATCATATCCGAAACGAGGGGGATGTTCCAAAACTATCATGGGAAAGCCGCTTACAAATTGCAGGAGAAGTGGCAGGAGCACTGTCCTATTTGCACTCATGTGCTTCGACAGCCATCTTCCATCGAGATATCAAATCTGACAACATATTACTGGATGAAAACTACAGGGCAGTAGTATCTGACTTTGGACTTTCAAGGACGATATCCCTTAGCAAAACTCATTTAACCGTAGTGGTAGGAGGCACATTTGGATACCTGGATCCAGACTACTTTCGGTCAGGGCAATTCACAGAGAAGAGTGATGTTTATGCATTTGGGGTGGTTCTCGCTGAACTCCTTACGGGAAGAAAAGCCATCTCTTCTAGTAGCTCTGATGAAGGCCTGGTTATTTATTTTCAAGCATTAATGAAGCGGAATAGTCCAATTGAAATCCATGATGCTCTCGTTGCAAATGATGGCCAAATAGGGGGGATCCTTGCTGTTGCCAAGCTAGCTCAGAGATGCCTCCATTTGAATGCCAAAAAAAGGCCAATCATGAAAGAAGTAGCAGCAGTTTTGGACCAACTGAGAAGAAAACAATGTAGGCCACCGTCTCCAAAGAAGGTGAAGCGGGAACTACTGCTCATAAAGGACAGAGTTCAATACACGTAAGTTCATGCCATGCTTTTGGGAGCATAGTGCATGAGTTGTATATTCTTCTGTCTTCTACATATTTACTCAGCAGCTACACTGGTCCTTATTCTAGGTTATGTTATCAAGCTCTCCTCTTCTTCTAAGCGATGCTCCTTTCTCCTGATATCTCGGCATGTCTATGTAGTGGCCCTCAGTATAACAGAAGTTTCAAAGACAAGACTTGTATCTTTGCCAAAGTTTTGTTTAATATAGCCAATCCACTGCTTGTCTAAGTAAGGTTTTCACTAAGAGGGAGATTTGGTTCGGCTACTTTAGCACTAGCTGGAGAACTCGATAAGATAGTAAAGGAGGAAAACCAGTTGCAGCAAGAAGCTAGCTGACGAAATGTTCTCAGGCATAAATATTTCATCAGGCATGAACTTGAATTAAGAAAGCTCAACAAAAGATCGAAAACTTCGGAGGTCTTTTTCTGTTGTTGTGAACTTTAATAGAGACTTTCATGAAATTATCATTTCTCGAGGGTTAGCTATTGGGTTCATATAGTAGCAGATAGCTAGCCGTTGGTAGGTTAAGCGCAAGCACAACGTACACCATTAATTAAATATGTAAAAAGTATAAAGTCTCATCACCTGAGCCCCTCAGGGGTGGGTGATATTGTTTTTTTTTTTTTGTAATAAGAGAATTGTACTGATATGGAAAGATACAAGACAAGGATACAAATTTCAAAAAATATCGGCCTTAGGCCATACAACAGATAGTCATAGCAAAACAAACTACAAAAACATTAAGCACCATAAGTATCTATGTCATTCCATCGCGGACAGGTCTCATCTTTGTAGGTAGCGAATCACCCAGTCCCGGTAAACCGTTGATCTGGCCTAGCATGCAAAATTAGCAAGAGCTCTGGCTTCCTTCACAAGATGATCAGGAGTCGACCTGTCAATACTATAATGATGAAATTCTGAAAATATATGGCAAAAATCATAAATAATAGGTGCCACCATATCTATGATATGTTCATATCCCAACATCTGGTGGGTGATGTTGTTATAGCTTGTGGCAGATGCTCAAGACTCTGGTAGCATATAACTGTCGTGCTCTGAAGGCCATCATTTAGCAACAAAATAGCAGGCAACCAATCTTTCATTTTTTTTTTTCAACTCTGTACAGCCAAATGTCAGGGTGGTTGGCCTCAATAAGCTTTTTGGTCTGAACGGGAAGCAGATATTCTGATCGACGATTAGTCTACTTTGGGAGGCAAATTAGAAGGCTAGATTTGAAAGCCATGTAGATAGGACTACGAAGGCCACTGCTTTCTTTTTCTTTTCTTTGTTTGTTTCCTTTTCAACCGTCACAGGGTCAAAAAACGAGTGTTCGTTTATTCTTCTCGTGTAGCTAATTGGTGCTAATGGCTAGAGTTGTCAAAGGGCCGGGCTTGGGCCGGCCCAGCCCAAGCCCATCGGGCCTGCTGTGGGGCCGGGCCGGGGCCGGGCCAGTGGGGCTGCCAACCGGGCCGGGCCGGGCCTGCCGAAGGCAAACCTAGGCCCAGTCCAGGCCCTGGCCCTAGGCCCAATATCTAGGGCCGGGCTTGGGCCGGGCCCGGGCCCTTTTTTTTTTTTCTTCTTGTTATTCAATTTTAAATTTCATCTCTAGGCAATATTCACAATTTAACGAACCTAATCTTTATCCTTTTATTTCATTATAAGTAATATACATATATATGTATGTATGTATATACATATTTATTTGTTAGCCATTATATTTTTTATTATATGTTAAACATTTTCATACTCTTCTTGGTGAGCTTTATTAATAAAATCTTAACACATAACAATTTATATAGAAAAATAATAAATGTATTCATAGGCCCTCCTCCTTTTATCCGGGCTTGGGACCGGCTGCTTGTAAACAAACAGGCGAAGTTACCTATTTTTTTATATATACGAAAAAATATATATCTTGCTTGTAAAAATTTATTTTATATATATGGAAAAAAAGTATATTTTGTGAAAAAATTTATTCTTAAAATTCTAACAATCAAAATAATAATGCATGTCTATCCAAAATATCAGCAATCAAAGATCAAGAAATCTGCAACGTCAACCAAAAGGATCAAAAGAGGAAAATAAAAACAAATTACCTAATCATCCAGAAGTACTTCAATATCCGAGTCACTGCTCTTCCTATCATCAATCGGTTTATCTTGCTCGCGGTATTTCGCATCAAGATAATCCTTCCAACATACACATAGCTCGAGCGACTCGGGGTTAAGACGACTCCTCCTGTCATCCAAAACCCTCCCGCTGGCTGAAAATGCCGACTCTGAAGCAACCGTGGAGGCTTGCACTGGCAGTACATCCCGTGCAATTTGGGATAAAGTTTTATACATGTTTTGATTTTGTTTCCAAAAATTTAACAAATTAAAATTAACCTGTTCTTGCCTTGATAAATCAGAATAATGATCAGTATTTGCATATACACCAATCTCATTAAAAGAGGAAAAAGTATACGAACCTGCCGAATTAGAAGTACCTTCACCTGGTAGTTGTCTTGCTACTAGATGTTCAAAGCCCTTAAGGTATGGCGCATAATACCTCTCAACAGTGGATGATGATGTAGCTCGCCCGCGCACGTCAGCAGAATTACGATAGACGTTGAACAAGTCCTCAAACCTCTTGCTCACTTTTGCTGTGAATGCGGTTGTCTCCTCTGCTGTGTAGCACATTAATTTCGATATCTCTTGTATCGAGGCGTTCACGCCATGCAACTTTAACCTAGGATCTAAACAAGTAGCCACAGTAAAAATAGCAGGCAGTTTACTCCAATATTTATTAAATTTTTGATCCATCACTTTTACTATTTCCTTAAAGGGTCCTATATATCTCCATTTTGTTAACATTGTAGCCATCTTCAGAATTTCTATTACAGCGAGAGGAGAGGTGGGATAGTACGTACCAGACAATAAATTGGTAGACGTGTAGAATACCTCCAAAAATTCAGCTAGGTATGTGGCCATCTGCCATTCCTCTTGAGTTGGCAAGCCGGCTGGGAACTGGGTTAGTAGAAAATGCGTATAGACTTCTCGGTATGCCAGAATGTGTAAAAGCATGTGGTATGTAGAGTTCCACCTGTGGACCACATCTGTAACTGCTCTCCTGCGAGGCATATTATATTGAACACACAACGTTTTAAATTGTTGTGTTCTCGGACTCGAGCTATTAACATACGCTGTCATACCCCTCATTTTGAGAAGAATATCTCCTGCAGCAGCTAAACCATCTTGAACAATTAAATTAATAATGTGACAAACACAGCGAACATGAAATAATTCACCATTAAGTACAGGTTGAAGCGTCTCCTTTAAAGCTGCAACAGCAACTTTATTATTAGAAGCATTATCAAAACTAACACTCATAATCTTATCCTTAATTTTAAATGTGGTGCATGCTTTTAATATAAGAATAGCAATGTTCATTCCATCATGCGGATAAGGGAAGTGCTCGAAAGCGATGATTCTCTTGTGCATAACCCAATCTGCATCAATCCAATGAGCGGTCACACAAGAATAACTAACAAAAGTAAAGGAGATTGCCAAATATCAGAAGTAAGACTAACTTTACCTTCAAATTTATCGAAATAATCGATAAGGCGTGCTTTAGCAGCATTGTACTGTCGGAGTGCATCGGATCTAGTTGTGTTTCTATGAACCTTTTTGTACAAAGGTTGAACGTATGTGTTCATATATCTAGAGTGCTTAGGATTATCGGCAAAAGAAAAGGCTTGTTCATCATGAATAACAAATTCAGCGAGACCGTCTCTTTGCTCTCGCTGATTATAAACAAATAACTTACCGTCAAAAGATAACTGCGTTTGGGTAGGTTCGACGTGGCCTTGTCGAGGTGCACACAGAGGGTAATGCCTGTTAAGATGTCCATTACCACTACCAGACGAAAATAATTTAGCGCAGTACTTACATCGAGCTTTTCGGATGCCGTCCACCATAACTACATCGAAATGATTCCAACACTCGGCTTTCTTTTTTCCCCTTTTGGACTTCTGGCTCATTACCGGAGGCATTGCTCGGCCCTTCTTCATCATGACCAGGCATAGGGTTGAGATTATGCCACGGAGTAGTAGCTTCGCCAACCGAGCTGCGTCCTTGACTATAATGCGGGGGGTCTTCATCAGGCGTGTATTCAAAATCTGGAATGTTTTGATTGAACTCCCAATTGGCTTGGGTATCTATCATACAGCCTGTACTCATTCGTCCAGGAACGAATGGTTGTGTTGGTGCTTGGATTGGTGTTTGTGATGGCCGTGGCGCTGGCGCTTGTGCTGGTGGTGGTGCTTGCGATGATGATGATGTTTTTCGTGATGATGATGCACGCCTCATTTTCTTCAATAATCCAGCCATATTTCGAGCTAAACTTTGTAAGAGTAACTAAATACACAAGTATAAGAGTAGTAATAAGAAATAACAATTAAAAGAATGAACGAGTAACAAATATTAGAGAGTTAGTAATTAAAAAGAATTTAGCAAGACTAGTAATTAATAAACAAGAGTACTAATTAGTAAATACTAGTAGTAATTAGCAAGAGTAGTAATTGGAGAGGAAAATAGTAGCAAAGCTTGTAGAAATATAGAATGTTTAGGTAAGAGAGAGTAAGAAGATTGGTGTGAAAAATTAGAGAGAAATGGTGTGAATTTATAGATTTTAGAAACTTCACAAAAGACCAAAATACCCCTACAAACTATCCGTTTATAGTTGTTGGGGAGGGTAAGAGTGTAAAGGAGTTGAAAAATATAGGTTAGACTAAAATACCCCCCAAACTAGCCGTTATATTGCTGTTGGGGGGGTAAAAGTGGAATTTTGGAAAAGGGGTGGAAGAAAGGGGGGAAAAACAAAAAATTCAAACAAGTGGGGCCAAAACCGGGCCAGACCCGGGCCGGGCCAAACCCGGGCCGTTTCCAGGCCGGGCCGGGCCGGGCTTTTTCGCAGAAAGTGAAGGCCTGGTCCAGGCCCAGGCCCCAAGCCCGCTTGTGCTGGGCCGCTACTGTTCATGGACGGGGCCGGGCCAGCCCGCGGGCCGCCCGGCCCGTTTGACAACTCTACTAATGGCATTGAAGGTGTGATCACAAATCTAGTTGTTTTTCCAATAGAAAATGGTTTGGGATTATTTCTGAAATTTTCGGTAGAATGAAAGTAGTTTCATTCGAACCAAAACTATTTGAAGTTAAAGTGCTAGGGTTCTGAAAGATTCGGTCAAATGAAACTAGTTTTGCTTCAAATGAAAAGATTTTTACTTCGAACGAAAAGATTTTTGCTTTGAACGAAAAGTATTTAAAGTCGTGAAGAGCTCACTGAAGTTTTCATTCGAATTAAAAGTTTTAATTCAAATGAAAACAAGTTTTGGGTCGAATGAAGAAAAAAAAAAGGTTTTCATTCAAATTAAAAGTTTTAATTAGAATTAAACATGTTTTTGGTCCAATTAAAAAAAATTAGATGCGTTTCGCGTCTGCCAGATTCGATCGAAGGAAACTCTTTTTCCTTCGAATGAAGACTTGAAACTTGGTTTTGTTACATATAAATAGTTTTCTTATTTCCTTTCGAATCTTTTTGGTTCTCTACTTATTTTCCTTTGCGGGAGAGAGAGAGAGAGAGAGAGAGAGGACGCTTAGAAGGTTCATGATTTCTAAGGTGGAGCTTAAGGATTTGCATTCACTAGCTTGATTAAGGTAAGGGTTTATTTTTGAAATTCAAATCAGCGATGGGCTAATCGCTCATGTAAGTCCTTAGTTTATTTTTAAAATCCGAACTTCTTCGAATTGAGTTAAGTGATTCTTCTTCTCCTTTTACTTTTGAGCTTTGTTATGAATAACTTGTTCTTAATGCTATGACTTGTAAAATTCAATTTCCGTCTTCATTTGACCTTAGATTGGCCATATTGATATCTTTTGTTTTAGTGATTGTCATTATTTCATAAACTCCGTGTATTGTTTGACATGTCCGATATATGATTGTGTGTTAAATTAAAATCTTTGTTTTGATAACTCTATGAGCCATGTCACCGTGTGTGACTTATGTCTGACTTACCCATGAGGATTGAAACGTGGACTAGCTCAGGGGAGTTGAGCTAGACATCGCGATCTTACTTTCTGAACCGACCTCATATGTCAGTGATGATGTATGTGACCACTTTCTGAATAGCTCCCTAGTGTTTGTCTCTATATTCAGATATTTGACATTCAAAATCTGGTTTGATTATTCATTTCGTTGAGATCATTTGTGATTCCAAAATTTTGTTTCTTAGATATGTTTGCTTTCATTTGATTGGTCCTTTAAGCGATCTTACTGGGCATTTGACTCATTTTCTTATTGTTTCTCTTTTCAGGTGATCAGTAGGTGGACTTTGGGATCGAAGGGTGATCAGTAGCCGCCTTTGTTGTCAGAGTTAGTAATGATATTTTGAGTGTAATGATTGAGACAGATTGTTATTATTTATGTTTTATTTTGAGAATCTCCGTGTCGGAGAACTTGAGTTGTACAAAGCTTGGGGTCACTGTGTTAGATATTGATGTATTTTTTAGAATTATTAGTGTATGCTCTGATTTACCATTTTAGAGTCTTCTAATAATTATAAAATTTTATCTGATTTCTGTTTACTTGACATTAATGCTCCGAAAATAAATTCGAGACTTTACAACACCATTCATTGATTTATATATAAAATAAATCTAAGTCTTCTGATTTGATCTCCATAAAGTCACGATCGAAGGGCTGAGAAGCTTGTTCTTGAACCGCTACTTTTGACTTCTTTCTTGAGGGCGATCCTTGTCTTGTAAAATCACCCAGGTTGAAGGTGAACCTCTCTTTGATGTTTAGGATCAAAGAGCAATTTATCTTCATCGCCGAGAATGCTCAATTGATGAACAACACTAAACTCGAGCATATTGTTCTTCAAATAAAGCGTAATTCTAGGAATATGGTATGCTTGTGACAAACTTCTGGCATAGCGTTGGCTTACTTGCAGAGACTTAATGTGTCCTTTTTCCTTACTCGAAGCTAGACCTGGCAAACGGTTCGACCCGCACGGGTACGGGTAATACCCGGTCGGATCCGGGTAAAAACAGGTTGGGTAATTTATACCCGGAGTTTTTCGGGTACAATTATCTGGGATCCGTACCCTACCCTGGCGGGTAGGGTATTACCCGCGGGTAATACATTAATTTTTACAAAAAAAAAATTAATATTCCTTAAATGTTTTTTTCTCCTTTCTTCCTTATTTTATTGTTTTATTACACTAACACAAACAGGACTTGGACATTCCCAATTACAATAATCTCTCCAAAGATCTATTACACACAACAGCCATATAAATATAATCAAGATTAGGCTTCTTGAATAAACAAAATAAAGCCAAAAAAGTGTCAAGATCAGTAGATATGCTCAACGATCAACACAAAATTCCCAATTACAATAATCATTCTCCAAATATCACTATAATATCTAGATCAAGCTTCTTGAATAAACAAAATACGACCAAAAAAATCTAGATCTGGTCCACGGTCAACTCAACAACCATAAAATCAAGATCAAGCTTCTTTAAACAAAATACAACCAAAAAAAAATTGAGATCAGTAGATTTGGTCTACGGTCAACACAACAACCATAAAATCAAGAACAGGTGGTGACGGTCAACAGATCTGGTGGCGACGCAGATCTGGTAGCGACGGTCAACAGATCAACGATGGAAGATGGAGCGACGGTCGGTCACTTACTCATTCGGTGGCTGCAGTGACAAATTGAAGACAAATGGAGTCGCGTTAGATCCGTGAGAATGAAGGGGAAGACGGAGTGACAGGTGGCCTCGTGGCAGTAGATCTCGAGTGAGGGGCGGCAGGGAAGAACAAGGCGGTGGCGGCGGGGAAGAATATGTGAGAAGTGAGAAGAAGGGTCTGAGAAATGAGAACTAATGAAGAAAAATGAGAGTGAATGTTAGGGCACAGCACATATTGTTGTTTATATATATTTCAAAAAACGGGTAAACTGGGTAACCCGCAACCCGACCCGGACCAACCCGAAAATTACGGGTCGATTCTGGTACGGGTCAAATTTCTGCGGGTAGTTAAAATAGCTACCCGTACCCCGCATTTTGGACCAGGTACGGTCAACATTTTGCAGGTCTACTCGAAGCTCTCTATTTATAGGAAAGGTGGTGCGATTATGTTTAGAAAACCTGTGATTTGGGGTTTTACTTTTTAATTAAAAGGATTTTTGTCCCATTTAATCCATTCTCAATTAAGTTGATTTCTTTCCATTTAATCCATTTCGGTCAAGCTTGACTCATTTAAATTTTCTCGTAGAAAGACCATGGGTTGGACAAAGTATTTGTCTTTCGATTGGTCCTTCCAGCTTATTTTTTACTTCGAGCCCGATGTCTTACTTGACTCCAACTCAGCATCTTGGCCCGCATTTTTCACAGCGTTCAATTTTTGACTGATCACAAAAATAACTTACCATTGACCGGTAAAAATATTTTTACTATCTGCAAATTTATAAGAAAACAAATCAAGATTCGATCCGACAAAGACAATCCATCTTGAGGTTTCATTAGATTTATGCAACTTCATAAGCTTGGCATTTCTAATTGAATCATTTTGTGTGTTTGTGTGTGTGTGTGTGAGAGAGAGAGAGAGGGGGGGGGGACCTGGAAGAAAATGAAGGTAGCAGTGAAGAAAATCGGTAAATTGGAAGAATAAAAGGCATTGAAGATGGGCTATGGTAGAGAGAGAGAGAGAGATCTATACACCACAAGAAAATATGTATTTTGCGACGGAGTTTTAGCGACGGAAGGTATTCCGTCGCTAAACATGTCTTTAAGCGACGGAATATACCGTCGTTAAAACTCCGTTGCAAAATACTATTACCGACGGAAGACACCGTCGGTAAAAATATTTTGCAACGGAGTTTTAACGGCGGACTTTTAGCGACGGAATTACCGTCGCTAAATATTTTTATAAAATTAGTAATTTTGAGTTTTTTTTTTAAATTATTTAAACGACGGAATAAAACCGTCGCTAAAAATTCTGTCGCAAAAGTCTTTATAATAAGACATTCACCGACGGAGTTTTAGCGACGGACTTATTCCGTCGCTAAAGATCCTCCATTTAAATTCAGATCTGGTTTCTTTCTCTCTCCCCGTTCTCTCTCTGAAATTCTGCTCCCACCCACCGCCGTTCTCACCTCCGGCGACCCTTCTCTGCGGTGACCCAGCTCCGGCGACACTCCCGTCCCCCACCCGACGCCGCGCCACCAAGCCTTGCACTCCGGTCGTGCCACAAAGCCTCCACTGTCACCGCGCAAGGAAACCACCACTGCCGCCGCACCACCAACGCCGGCGCCGTCGTACCCACCTCGAGATTTGTATGTCAATTGCCCTAAATTATCTGAATTTTTTGTTAATTTGTCTTCAATTTAGGTTACATGCCCTAAATTATCTGAATTATTTAGATTTGTATGTCAATTTAGGTTCAATTTTTTGTTAATTTGTCAATAGAGCCCCCTAATTGAACCCTAAATTGAAGTAATTGAATCCTAAATTGAATGCCCTAATTGAATCGAACCATAAATTAAACTAACTGAACCCCTAATTAAACCCTAAATTGATTGCCCCAATCAAACCGAACCCTAATTGAACCCTAAATTGAATGCCTCAAATCAACCGAACCCTAAATTGAAGCAATAGAGCCCCCTAATTGAACCCTAAATTGAAGTAATTGAATGCCCTAATTGAATCGAACCCTAAATTAAACTAAGTGAACCCCTAATTAAACCCTAAATTGATTGCCCCAATCTAACCGAACCCTAATTGAACCCTAAATTGAATGCCTCAAATCAACCGAACCCTAAATTAAACTAATTGAACCCCTAATTAAACCCTAAATTGATTGCCCCAATCTAACCGAACCCTAATTGAACCCTAAATTGAATGCCTCAAATCAACCGAACCCTAAATTGAATCAATAGAACCCCCTAATTGAACCCTAAATTGAAGTAATTGAACCCTAAATTGAATGCCCTAATTGAATCGAACCCTAATTTGAACTAATTGAACCCCTAATTAAACCCTAAATTGATTGCCCCAATCTAACCGAACCCTAATTGAACCCTAAATTGAATGCCCTAATCCAACCGAACCCTAAATTGAACTAATTGAACCCTAAATTAAATGCCTCAAATCAACTGAACCCTAAATTGAATCAATAGAACCCCCTAATTGAACCCTAAATTGAAGTAATTGAACCCTAAATTGAATGCCCTAATACAATCGAACCCTAAATTGAAATAATTCAAGCGCATCGGATATGTGAATTTTGAACATTTTTTTCCCATTTGAACATTGATCATTTGTTTGATAATTTTAGGTTGTTAATTGTGCGTTTTAGAATTGTGATTATTGATCGATGATTTTAGGTTATTAGCTGTGCATTTGAAGTAATTGCGATTATTAATTGATGATTTTAGATTGTTAATTGTGCATTGAGCATTTGAGATATTGAGATTATTGACGGAGGATGGGACCCAATTGGATTGAATGTGTAGTTTTTGTTAATTTTTATTGCATTGAGCATTTGAGAATTGAGAATTGAGGTTGTTGACGGAGGATGGGACCCAATTGGATTGAGATACCTGTTAGTTAGCGCAGACACGGACAGCACGTCTGATCGACGGTGTCCGACATTTAAAAAACAAATTAACGTATGCCGATGTGTCTGGAGGTGCGTGTCGGTGGGCGTCGGACACGTGTCCGGAGGCTTCGGACACGTGTCCAAAGGCGTCGAACACGTGTCGGTATGTGTCGGACACGTGTCCGGAGGTGTCAGACACGTATCGGACACCATATCGACACCCTATATGAGGTGTCGGAATTGAGGTTGTTGAATGTGCATTAAATTTAGGTTAGTTAGGTTAATGCGACATTTTTAGCATGCACCCCCTGGAATCTAATCGTGGCTCCAGCGCTGGCTATAATTACCCCTAATTAGTCCTGATTAACAATATTTTAGTAAATCAATTAACCCTAATTAGCTCCAACGAGCCTAATTAGTTTTAATTAACCCTAAGAACCTGATGAAATTCAAATTAGCTGTAATTACCCCAAATTAGCCCAAATGAACCCAATTATGCGCATATTGATTGTAGTTAGCCTAATTAGTCATAATTTGCACTAACATAACCCAATTACGCCTAATTAGCGCTAGTTAGGACTAATCAACACTACTCGGCACCATCAAAACCCTAATTAGGACTAAATAACCCTAATTAGTCCTAATCAACCCTAATTAGCTATAATTATCCGAAACTAGCCCTCATTAACATTAATTAGCCCTAACATAACCCAATTAAGCCTAATTAGCCCTAATTAGGACTAATCAGCACTACTCGGCACAATTAAACCCTAATTAGGACTACATAACTCTAATTAGCCATAATCAACCCTAGTCAGCTATAATTATCCGAAATTATCCCTCATTAACATTAATTAGCCCTAACATAACCCAATTAAGCCCAATTAGCCCTAATTAGGACTAATCATCACTACTCGGCACAATTAAACCCTAATTAGGACTAAATAGTGCCGATGATGATTTATGCCTAAATTATTATTTTTCACGTGTTAATGTCTTTGTATATAATCTATATGAAGTCAGATATGGATAGGATACGGGCTATTCGTGGCCGGGCTGGACGCTGAGCTGCTTCCTCCCCGGTTAGTCCCACATCGTCATTACCTACTGATGACGAGGCACAGAGTGATCGCGGACAGCCATCGGGGGCCCAGCCCCAGCCGTCGCCGTCGCCGTCACCGTCGCCCCAGCCCCAGCCGTCGCCCCAGCCCCAGCTTGAGCCGTCGCCCCAGCCCGACGCAGATTCATCCCACACGCGCGTGCATTCTCCATCTTCCGGGAGGTATAGTTGATAACGGTGTTTCGTACATTTTCGCTAGCCTTATATTTGAACTGTATTAATGTCTGTGTTTTGTAGGATCTCGACGAGGCTGTGGTCCGACACGCGGGGTACGCATCGACCCCCAGCGTAAACAGAGAGTTACCCTCACGCAGGAGGGCCTGTAAGTACTAAAAATATCACCCCATGCCTTATGTTTAAAATTTTGGGGTGTTAATTTATATTTGAACTGTATTAATTAATTAATTTAATTACTTCTTTGGCAGGATCCTGGAGAATATTGCGAGGACGAAGATCGGCATTCTTGTGAAGGGCCGATTCTTCGAGCCACGCCTGTACTGGAAGGACTGGGATGCCGCTGCGAGGGAGGCCCTATGGGAGGAGTGGCTGGTACGGTGAAGTATTTTTTTCAGCGTTAGTAAATGTTAAATTACAGTTTGTTTTATGTTGTTAATTTGTGTTATTGAATGCCTTACAGGAGGGGTTCACGTTTGACACGCCTCAGCAGCAGGTACTGGGGCAGCAGGCTTTCTTTGCCTACATCGGCAAGAATTACCGCCGATGGCTCCACGATGCACGGGACCGGGCGAAGAAGGCGCTGCCCGCGGGTGCGCCGATGACGGACATGGCGAGATATCCCCCACATTGGATATCTCACCGTGTATGGGGGGAGATGATAGATCGGTGGGCTACGGATCCAGTGTAATATCCCGAACCTAGGGTTAGCCGGTTAATATTACTTTAGCGACAAATTCTATGAGTGATATTCTTTTGAGTCCTTAGGGATGATTAGCTTGAGCAGTATTATTAGTGACAAATGAAAATACCACTAGCTACGGATAAAAAGCGGTGCAAGAAAGAAATAAATGAAACTAGGTCGGTGACGCTTGAGAAGCTATAATTAAATTAGGGTTGATCCCATAAATATTTGATCTCTCAGTTCAGTTATTTTAATATTGCAGGGGGAAGCGTAGAAAAAAAAATGAAATGATAGAGAGAGATTTGAGGTTATAAAGAAAGAGACACTAGAAGCAAAAAAAAATAATAATAACAAATATAGATATATAACAAATTAAAACGAAATAAAGGAGAAAAGAAAAAAAAATAGAAAAGAGAACAAGAAGAGAGAAGACACGCAGTGAGAAAGGGAGGGCAGCCGGCCCTAAAGAGGGCGGCGCCTCTGCCTGCCAGATCTGGCAACCTCACTTCCGGCCACACGCACTGTCGCCGGCAGCCCCATCGGAAGCCAACTCCTCTTCCAGATCACGGCTGCCGTCGCCCATAGTTCGTCGAATGCCACCGGATCTGCTTGTACAACCGGCGACGAATCATCATCGGCCAGTCGTCGGTTCATCTTCTTTAACAGCCAACCGGTCGCCATTCGAATACCCGTACCTATCCTCGCAAAACGACCCGCGATTAGTCGACAGTAGCAACGATCGCCATCGCCCGGTCTTTCGCACTCTCTCTCCGTTCACTGACCAATTGTTGCCGCAGATCTTCGTCGGAATCAACATGTCGTGCCATCATCGATCCTCCGTGCTGCTATTGTATGGCGTCACAGCCACAGCGACGGCCAATGGCAGCAACTCTGGTGACGGGATGCCGGCGAGGCCCATCGACCGGTGAGAGCGATGCCGGAGACAAAAAAATAAATAAATAAAATAGAGTTGGTTGTCGATGCGCCATCGGTGACGTCGCAGCGGCGGTCGACGGAGATGATGTTGGTGATGCACTGGTTTATGGAAATCGCAAAGGGTGGTGCATGGCTGGTGACAGTGGGCCAGCAGTGGTGGTCTTTTGGTATTGGGTGCACAGGCGATTGTTGGTGCTTAGGAGATTTCACCAGGACGGAGAGGGAGATTAGGGTGGCCGATCTTTGCGTTGGCGGTTCTGTTATGAGACCGGCGGTAATTGTAGTGAAGCCATGGGTTTGTGGTGATGATGGTTGACGGTAGCGACATCGGTGACGTCACAGCGATGGTTTGATATGGCGATAGAAAAGGCTTATTGCTTCAGTTATGTTACCTCTAGTGAGTTGGGTGGTGGAACGGTGACCGGGAGTGTGGCCGATTAGTGGAAATTGGTGATGGAGGTGCATCTAAGGTGGAGCTTGGCGGTTGCGGCGGCGATAGCACTTAATCCTATTGATTGGATGAATTAGGACAGAAGAATTTTGGTGGCACTCTGTATAAAATTAGGAAATGGGTTTGGTGGTGGTGTTGTTATGATTTTGATGGACATGAAATGGTGGCCATTTGGCGGCAGTTGGCGATGGGTGGTGGTTTGTATGTACAGCTGAGGGTGCACATCGTCTGTGTGTTTGTCAAGCACGTAGGTGTGGTTGTTGTCGGGAAAATTGTGTCTAATAGTCTGTGTATATGGGGCACTGTACTGTGAGTGTATATTGGGTGAGGAGTGCGATTGTGTATATCTGGATATGTTAGTGTGTACAGGTGTTTGTGAGTGGATGGATGTGTGAAATTGGTGGTGTTGGGATTTTTAACGGTGGTGCTTACATTGATTGTAGTTGGGTTATATGTGCATAGCTATGGATGTACGTTGCGTGTTTGGCAGGCGTGTAGGTGTGGTTATTGTCCGACGAGCATGTGTTTGGGGAGTTGTTGTGAATTTGGTAGCGTGTGTTTTTTTAAGGTATCATGGCGATGCTTGCGATGGCCGGAATGACATCGTTTCAGTGCTTGCAGTAGCTAGAATGGATTGAAGTGAGTGGTGAATGTGTGACTTTTGGCCGGTGTGCGTTAATTGGGTGCTGAGCGGCTGTGTGTATACTAGGCGTGGTTTGCGTGCGTGTGATTTGCTGGGCGGTAGCGTATAACAAGGGGTGTTGTAGGGCATTGTTTTATAGGTGTATTTTTGCGAGAGGAGCGTGGTTGTGTACGTCTTGATATGTGGTGAGGGTGCAGGTGTTGTGGGGGGGATGGGTGTGAAGTGTGGTGGTGTATGTATGTGCAGATGTGATATGGGGGATGTACGGCTATGGGGATATTGTTGGGTGCTAGTGATTAAGTGGGTATGTGCATGGGGCACTACACGATGTACAGAGTGTGTGTGCACAGTATGTTGTGAAGATTGCTTGGTGGTTGCTAAAACGGGTGAATTAATGGATGTTCGGCAACGGTGATTAGATGCCAAGAATGACGTGGTAAACTAGGCATGATGTTGGATGGATATGTAAAGGTCAGGCAGTTGACCGCGCCATCGAATTTGCTTGGAGACATTGTTCAACAGGAATGTTCTGTCGAGACTGACGCTACTTCGGGTTGTCGTAAAGCTCAGAACACGAAGATAAAAAGAAGGGCATTGAAAGTGCTTTGAACCAGGTGTGGTAGCATGATCGTCGTTTTGATGTGAGGAATGCGTAGCGTCAGGTAAGTGACCATTTGATTCAATTAGTGTTTTTATATAATAAGTATATGTTTACCTGCTGTTAAAAAGTGAAGTTTAGCATTGACTGTTTTAATTATGTTTAATTGTTTTAGCTTGAATTGCTAAAAAGGTTTTAGTGTTTTATTCTCGTCAAAGAAAAACCGGACTAGCATGTAAATGATGTTTTGCCTAGAAACCGAAATGGAACTCGGATTTGAAATGTATTGTATTGACGTTGTTGTGAATATTGAACATGTTGAGGGTTATTGAAAGGATGTGAGGATGGTTGAGAATCAATTGATGAGTGATTTTGTTCACGATGAACCCAAATGGAGTTTTTGGTTTACTCGATTGCTGTGCCCTATATCCACGGGGGAAAGTTGGATTTCGGGCCCTGGTCAACGGGGCTTGTACGTTGATGCACAGTACTGTTGCTCGTGGTTCGCCCATGCGTCCACAGAATTTTATCCCGGATGGAGGAGGGATTTCGGGCCCTAGTCAGTGGGGCCTGTACGCTGACCGCAGCATATCGTTTGAGCTAATGTTGCAATCGAACTGGTTGTCATGAGTTTTGTGTTAATGATTTTATGCTTCAGTTTTTGGTTTAATGTACTCTATTTTGTTTTACCTGATGATTATCAAATCTATGATTTTTAGATATCTTAATGATGCTATAATATAAATGAGTTATTTTCTAACATGCTATGGTCCAGCTAGTTGGATCATTGGTTACTTACTGAGCACGTGGAAGCTCATCCCTTACTTATCATTTCAGGTTGAAAGTAAGGTGATGGTGAGGAGCATAGGAGGAGAAAATTTGGTGCGGAGCTTCGGAGACTGCATGAAATGAGTCGCTAAATATTAGATTTTCTGTTTAGCTTTAGTTGTGGACAATCAGAGTTATGAGAAGTTTTAGTATAAGTGATGTATTCAAATTAAAATATGATAGTGTAATTAATGTTTTGGAGAAGTTTTAATTTTCGCTGCAGCACATGTTGGTTTTAAGAGTGTAAGGCCTGGCAGAGCCCTCGGTTGGAGTCCATTGGGTCTGCGGCCGATCACGTGCCTAGCTCGCGGGCCTGCCCGTGGGTTCGGGTCGTGACAGAAATGGTATCAGAGCATTACGGTTTTGGGATATTAGAGTTTAAGTAATGATTTCGCTGGTTAGGTTATAGAACCCTAAGTAATGATATTTTATTGGGACGTTGCTTTAGGTTGCTATTGGTGATGATGACTTATGTTTCAAAGGTTATATATATATCAATTGGAAGACTCATTTTTATTGGGTGAAGCTGGAGATATATGCTTCTAGTTTCCAAAGCCTAATCAAGGTTGTAGAACAACATTAACATAATAGCTAGACAGAGATAATGTAAGGCTGTGGGTTCTTGAAGTTCTTGGAACTTGTAGCTTGTACTCGGAGCTCTTAGCTCTTAGTTCGTAGCTCTTAGTTGCGACCTTTAGAGCGCTAAGTGAAAAATTTTCTGTAATAGTGAGGTTTATGAGTTTATAAGTTTTTTTGAAATAAGGTTTCATAGAATAGTAGTACTTTGATTTGGAATGCGTGAATGGGAATAGCAAAATTTAGTCTGAGAGCACAGAGCCACTAGGTTGACTTTGCCGTGAATGCAAACGAGGATTTGACTTTGGATCTTATATCCTCATTTCACTAGGTATAGGTTATGAGCATATATTGGACTATGGCGGAGATGAATTGAGGTTATGAGTAATGATGTTTTGACCGTTCATTTTGGGTTTTAGTTTGTAGCCCAGGGTCCTACATTGATTGACATGCATGACTTTATCTATCTTACTTCAAGGTGTGAACTCCTAGAGGATAAAAGGATGTCATTGAGGATTAGAGCTAGTTGCTCACCATCTTTGACGGAATTAAGTATTTTATCCTATCAGAGCAAAAAAAAAAAGAAGAAGTTATTTATGTCTATAGAATGATTATGATTTGAGATTTGAGCCACGAAGTTAAGAGTATATTTTTGTATGTGGAATATTTGAGGACTTTAGAAAGGTGAAGGGGTCTTTTAAAGTTGGCAACTAGAGGAGTATAAATGGTGATCTAATATGTTCGAGCTAAGCGTTACAATTTCACATGAAAAGTTTAAAGGTTAGATTTTCATAGGCGTGAATTGTGGTGTGGTGTTAAGAGGTATATGATTCAGTAGAGTCATGACTAGGCTACTAAGAGTTATAGTTAGAACTCAAGGTGGGATCCTTTAGAGTGAAAGTCATATGAAATGATTGCTCAATACTTTAGTACGCCATAGGCTTTAAGTTAAACTTGCCACTACTAAGTAGACCGTGCGAAAGCATATATTGCGGTATGTTATCTGAAAAGTGTAGCAGAAGTATGATGATTAGAAATTTAAATATCGGGTTGAGTTGGAGTGGAGTAAGTCTAGTCAGTGAGTTTCCTAATAGCTGAGCCATAACTATTTCGAGGTTGAGTAATAATATCTGGTTAGTTAGATTACAAAATCTTAGGTTATAATCCAGGTCTTATAGTACAATGAAATGTTTGAAGTTGCGATGGACCTTACTGAAGCTGCTATTGATGTTCTTGACTCGTATTTTGGGAGGCTATTAAAGCTACTACGATTGTGAATGTTGTCTCTTGATGTTAAAAGGCTTTTGACTTTTGTAAATGATGTTGTCTCTTGAGGTTATGAAGGGTTCCTTTTGAGGTTGGTTATTTGGGATTATGAAATTTCGTCAGTCAAAATCTTATGAACATAGGTCTTCAATTTATGCGTATTTCGTATAAGGACTAAATTATTAAACATCAAGGTCATTGGGTCATGTGGTTCTAGAATCGTTAGCGTGTAAGTAATAATTCAAGCTCTATAGCATCGAGTAGTATTTAAAGTTGCTTAGGCTATGACTGATGATGGTGACTTACATTTCAAAAGTTTAATACCATTAAGAGAACTTACTTCATTTGGGTGAAGCTAGATTAGATTGGTACAGAGAAATGTTTTCTAGTTGTCAAGGCTGGTTCAGAATGTAGAAACTTGGGACTTTTGGAAGGTTACGGAAACTCTTGAAGTTCTGCAAGTGTTAAAGTGTAAGCGATGACCTGGTAAGTTAGAGCTTAGCATTACGACTTAAATAGGAATTGGTCTTATGGTTGATTTGATGAATACATCTGATGCTCAAGAAATTGATCACTTGGTGAGACTTCAAGGTTTAACGATGATTTAATTGTATAAATGGAGAAATGTAGAGATAGCATTTACAACGGCGAAGATTCTAATTTAAGATTATAAATGTTAGACGTATTTTGGTTGGCGAATTGAAGTGAGTTTAAAGTTAAATGTTATGATGGGGGATGAGATCAGACACCATTAAGTGCAGAAATCTAATAACACAAAGTTTCAAGGTACGGATTATCAGTGGATTAAAATGTACTAAATGCATATCACATGTCTTTGTGCTTTGAGGTCTTTGAGTGCATGTAGTTATAAAGTCGCTTAAAATTATATCCAAGTTTGATTGTGAACCGTTTAGATAGATTTAGTTGTATAAGCACCTGAATTATTATGTCGGTGGGTATCTGATATCAAACATGATTAAGATCAGCTATGAAGGGAACACCTAATTTCGAGGACGAAATTTCTTTAAGGGGGAGATATTGTAATATCCCGAACCTAGGGTTAGCCGGTTAATATTACTTTAGCGACAAATTCTATGAGTGATATTCTTTTGAGTCCTTAGGGATGATTAGCTTGAGCAGTATTATTAGTGACAAATGAAAATACCACTAGCTACGGATAAAAAGCGGTGCAAGAAAGAAATAAATGAAACTAGGTCGGTGACGCTTGAGAAGCTATAATTAAATTAGGGTTGATCCCATAAATATTTGATCTCTCAGTTCAGTTATTTTAATATTGCAGGGGGAAGCGTAGAAAAAAAAATGAAATGATAGAGAGAGATTTGAGGTTATAAAGAAAGAGACACTAGAAGCAAAAAAAAATAATAATAACAAATATAGATATATAACAAATTAAAACGAAATAAAGGAGAAAAGAAAAAAAAATAGAAAAGAGAACAAGAAGAGAGAAGACACGCAGTGAGAAAGGGAGGGCAGCCGGCCCTAAAGAGGGCGGCGCCTCTGCCTGCCAGATCTGGCAACCTCACTTCCGGCCACACGCACTGTCGCCGGCAGCCCCATCGGAAGCCAACTCCTCTTCCAGATCACGGCTGCCGTCGCCCATAGTTCGTCGAATGCCACCGGATCTGCTTGTACAACCGGCGACGAATCATCATCGGCCAGTCGTCGGTTCATCTTCTTTAACAGCCAACCGGTCGCCATTCGAATACCCGTACCTATCCTCGCAAAACGACCCGCGATTAGTCGACAGTAGCAACGATCGCCATCACCCGGTCTTTCGCACTCTCTCTCCGTTCACTGACCAATTGTTGCCGCAGATCTTCGTCGGAATCAACATGTCGTGCCATCATCGATCCTCCGTGCTGCTATTGTATGGCGTCACAGCCACAGTGACGGCCAATGGCAGCAACTCTGGTGACGGGATGCCGGCGAGGCCCATCGACCGGTGAGAGCGATGCCGGAGACAAAAAAATAAATAAATAAAATAGAGTTGGTTGTCGATGCGCCATCGGTGACGTCGCAGCGGCGGTCGACGGAGATGATGTTGGTGATGCACTGGTTTATGGAAATCGCAAAGGGTGGTGCATGGCTGGTGACAGTGGGCCAGCAGTGGTGGTCTTTTGGTATTGGGTGCACAGGCGATTGTTGGTGCTTAGGAGATTTCACCAGGACGGAGAGGGAGATTAGGGTGGCCGATCTTTGCGTTGGCGGTTCTGTTATGAGACCGGCGGTAATTGTAGTGAAGCCATGGGTTTGTGGTGATGATGGTTGACGGTAGCGACATCGGTGACGTCACAGCGATGGTTTGATATGGCGATAGAAAAGGCTTATTGCTTCAGTTATGTTACCTCTAGTGAGTTGGGTGGTGGAACGGTGACCGGGAGTGTGGCCGATTAGTGGAAATTGGTGATGGAGGTGCATCTAAGGTGGAGCTTGGCGGTTGCGGCGGCGATAGCACTTAATCCTATTGATTGGATGAATTAGGACAGAAGAATTTTGGTGGCACTCTGTATAAAATTAGGAAATGGGTTTGGTGGTGGTGTTGTTATGATTTTGATGGACATGAAATGGTGGCCATTTGGCGGCAGTTGGCGATGGGTGGTGGTTTGTATGTACAGCTGAGGGTGCACATCGTCTGTGTGTTTGTCAAGCACGTAGGTGTGGTTGTTGTCGGGAAAATTGTGTCTAATAGTCTGTGTATATGGGGCACTGTACTGTGAGTGTATATTGGGTGAGGAGTGCGATTGTGTATATCTGGATATGTTAGTGTGTACAGGTGTTTGTGAGTGGATGGATGTGTGAAATTGGTGGTGTTGGGATTTTTAACGGTGGTGCTTACATTGATTGTAGTTGGGTTATATGTGCATAGCTATGGATGTACGTTGCGTGTTTGGCAGGCGTGTAGGTGTGGTTATTGTCCGACGAGCATGTGTTTGGGGAGTTGTTGTGAATTTGGTAGCGTGTGTTTTTTTAAGGTATCATGGCGATGCTTGCGATGGCCGGAATGACATCGTTTCAGTGCTTGCAGTAGCTAGAATGGATTGAAGTGAGTGGTGAATGTGTGACTTTTGGCCGGTGTGCGTTAATTGGGTGCTGAGCGGCTGTGTGTATACTAGGCGTGGTTTGCGTGCGTGTGATTTGCTGGGCGGTAGCGTATAACAAGGGGTGTTGTAGGGCATTGTTTTATAGGTGTATTTTTGCGAGAGGAGCGTGGTTGTGTACGTCTTGATATGTGGTGAGGGTGCAGGTGTTGTGGGGGGGATGGGTGTGAAGTGTGGTGGTGTATGTATGTGCAGATGTGATATGGGGGATGTACGGCTATGGGGATATTGTTGGGTGCTAGTGATTAAGTGGGTATGTGCATGGGGCACTACACGATGTACAGAGTGTGTGTGCACAGTATGTTGTGAAGATTGCTTGGTGGTTGCTAAAACGGGTGAATTAATGGATGTTCGGCAACGGTGATTAGATGCCAAGAATGACGTGGTAAACTAGGCATGATGTTGGATGGATATGTAAAGGTCAGGCAGTTGACCGCGCCATCGAATTTGCTTGGAGACATTGTTCAACAGGAATGTTCTGTCGAGACTGACGCTACTTCGGGTTGTCGTAAAGCTCAGAACACGAAGATAAAAAGAAGGGCATTGAAAGTGCTTTGAACCAGGTGTGGTAGCATGATCGTCGTTTTGATGTGAGGAATGCGTAGCGTCAGGTAAGTGACCATTTGATTCAATTAGTGTTTTTATATAATAAGTATATGTTTACCTGCTGTTAAAAAGTGAAGTTTAGCATTGACTGTTTTAATTATGTTTAATTGTTTTAGCTTGAATTGCTAAAAAGGTTTTAGTGTTTTATTCTCGTCAAAGAAAAACCGGACTAGCATGTAAATGATGTTTTGCCTAGAAACCGAAATGGAACTCGGATTTGAAATGTATTGTATTGACGTTGTTGTGAATATTGAACATGTTGAGGGTTATTGAAAGGATGTGAGGATGGTTGAGAATCAATTGATGAGTGATTTTGTTCACGATGAACCCAAATGGAGTTTTTGGTTTACTCGATTGCTGTGCCCTATATCCACGGGGGAAAGTTGGATTTCGGGCCCTGGTCAACGGGGCTTGTACGTTGATGCACAGTACTGTTGCTCGTGGTTCGCCCATGCGTCCACAGAATTTTATCCCGGATGGAGGAGGGATTTCGGGCCCTAGTCAGTGGGGCCTGTACGCTGACCGCAGCATATCGTTTGAGCTAATGTTGCAATCGAACTGGTTGTCATGAGTTTTGTGTTAATGATTTTATGCTTCAGTTTTTGGTTTAATGTACTCTATTTTGTTTTACCTGATGATTATCAAATCTATGATTTTTAGATATCTTAATGATGCTATAATATAAATGAGTTATTTTCTAACATGCTATGGTCCAGCTAGTTGGATCATTGGTTACTTACTGAGCACGTGGAAGCTCATCCCTTACTTATCATTTCAGGTTGAAAGTAAGGTGATGGTGAGGAGCATAGGAGGAGAAAATTTGGTGCGGAGCTTCGGAGACTGCATGAAATGAGTCGCTAAATATTAGATTTTCTGTTTAGCTTTAGTTGTGGACAATCAGAGTTATGAGAAGTTTTAGTATAAGTGATGTATTCAAATTAAAATATGATAGTGTAATTAATGTTTTGGAGAAGTTTTAATTTTCGCTGCAGCACATGTTGGTTTTAAGAGTGTAAGGCCTGGCAGAGCCCTCGGTTGGAGTCCATTGGGTCTGCGGCCGATCACGTGCCTAGCTCGCGGGCCTGCCCGTGGGTTCGGGTCGTGACATCCAGGTTGGGACGCCAAGAGTAAGAGCGGGACTGAGAACAGACAGAACAAAGATCCGACGCACACGGGGGGGTCGGTGCCACACGACATCGTCCGACACAAGAACGCGGTCGAGCACCCGGATCTGGAGGACGATGAGGTCGTAGCTCTGACGTATAATCAGACGCACGTGCAGGCCTAACATATCGTTAAACCACTATTTTTGCAGGCCTCGTATGAACAGCTAAGGGGGTCCGAGCAGCAGTCCGGACAGCCATCAGCGTCCACTAGTACGGCTGCGAGTACTGGGGGGTTGAAGCGATGGCTGGATACGCCGGAGGTCGTGAATCGGCCGAAAGGCCGCATACGCGGCCTGCCTAGCACGACTGCTCGTGCCGTGATAGGAGCGTCCTCACCCCCTGCTGCCCCTCCACAGACACCGGCTCCTCGGCCTCAGTTGGATGACGAGGAGATCCAGCGCATTGCTACAGTGGTGTGCCGGATGATCAGGGAGCAGGGCACTGCTGGACAGGCCGCCCCTGCCCCGAATCAGCAGGATCCAGATCCGGGACTCGGGAACCCCTTCCCGTGCCCCTTCCTAGCTTCCCCCCCCCCCCCCCGTGCCCGCCTTGTACTCTTCTCCCCTCTCCTAACCGGCTATATCCGGTTCCCGGCTTGTACATATATGAAATTTTTTTATTATAAATTTTTTTTATAATTGATTATATATATTTCTTTCTGTATTGATTATTGTGCGTTGTTGTTGAGATTTGAAAATTGTATTACAGGTTTGGGTAATTGAAAAATAAAAAAAAATTTCAAAAAAAAAATTGACTTTTGGCAACGGATTAATTCCGTCGCTAAAGTATTCCTACAATCAGTTATTTAGCGACGGAATATTCGGTCGCTAAATAAGTTTTTTAGCGACGGAATATTCCGTCTCAAAAATATAAATCCGTCGCTAAAGAATATAATTCGCGACGGAATATCCGTCTCTAATTAAAAATAAATCCGTCGGTAAAAATGACATATTTAGCGACGGATTTAAAACATTCCGTCGCTAAACTATTAGTGACGGGCTTTTATACGAGGGATTTTTAGCGACGGTGAATCCGTCGCTAATTCTTTTAGCGACGGATTTTGAGCTTTTAGCGACAATTTCCCCGTCGCTAAAAGCCTGTTTTCTTGTAGTGATATACTTACCTGCGGGTAGTATAAATATTTTCAAAGTACGAAATGGCCACGTCAGCCAAACTCATTAGTTAGGGTCACAGAAACATAATGTCTGGATACTTTGATGCAATATTCTTAA